>JADBJO010000612.1:225000-232500 GCA_016801955.1 Conus betulinus | reverse complement strand
CAATCAGCTTTAAATTTAAAAAAATCATGCGCAGCACGGTCTGAAAACTTTGCAGATGTGCTGTGGCGTATTTGGACTGTTCCGCACGCAGTGACCCCTCCTTGATGAAACTCAAAACTCAAACTTCGATGACTGGTCTGTCTTACTGCAGAATTTAGGAGAACTTTGAGACGAAGACACGCTTTACTGAACGTTCTGATATTCCTGCAAGACTAGGGCATAGCCGGGTATAGAGATCAACAGTTGTTTTTTTTTTATCACCCTCATTTGTAAAGCCGCTTATTTTGTTTGTGTGTTTGTTTGTTAACAAGATTACGCAAAAAGTACGGGAACTGATTCTGGAAGATGAAAAAGAAACAGCCGAAGGTGCTGGGGAGGACCAGAGAAGCACTGTCTCCGCCTGCCTTTAGAGCAATCCTGTACCACCACCCTTGGAGGCCTGCGCTGTGTTGACGATGGGTACAGGCATGCGCAGGACACTCCATTAAGATATCAAGGGACATAACTGCTCTTGAACAGAGGTAAATCAGAGTACAGGATGCAACTCATAACAGCCTGAAAGTAGCATCCCCATGGGTGTGCCAGCCCGTATTTCATGACTGCAGAGCCCACCAGCGCGAAAAACACAACCCTCCAGCTGTCGAGCACACCCCGCAGACCCAACCACCCCTGCCCACGGACAGATGAAGACAATGCCACTCCAGACACAGCCAAGCTTTCGCCATACGGTCTTATGTGCCCTCAAGAGAGAATCCAAAGTTGTAGTCTTTCCCACTGTCAACAGGACTTCCCCTGTGTCAGTGGGTCTTTCCTCACCGTCACTGGACCTTTCTCCAGGGTCAGCCTAGTTAAGGCAAAGAAGAAAAAGAAACACCCGAAGGTGCTGGGGAGGACCCAGAGAAGCACCGTCTCCATCTGCCTTTAGAGCAGTCCTGTACCACCCTTGGAGGCCTGCGCTGTGTTGACGATGGGTACATGCACGCGCAGGACTCTCCATTAAGATATCAAGGAACATCACTGCTCTTGAACAGAGGTAGAAAGATGGAATGTGGCTAAAAGACAAGCCCGTTAAGTCTTTGTGCCGGTCCATACTGCGTAACACGATCGACAGTCGAAAGAGAGTCTCATGGCTACGACTTGGCAGATGTCTGAGAGATGCATTAAGGTAAGGTAATGATGCTTATAGCCCAGCCGACCGCAAAGGGCCATATCAGGGCTGTCACCACGTAAAAATCAACTCACAAATCATTCATTCACGTAACTCTTTAAAATACATCTTCTAAAACCCACTGGAAAATTTGTTAAAAAAATGTTTTCACCGTAAAATCTCAGATCCGATGAAAAAATGTTAATCTCTTTCAGAATTCAAAGATCGCATCAGGCGGAACATCTCTGAACAAGGTGTTCATGGAATCTGCTGTAAAATGTTTGTGTCTCACATCATGCAAGTCCCAACACTCTAAAAGAATATGCATTAGCTCAACGCGCTGACCAGACCTTGGGTACCTTCTTAACATTGGCTTTTAGATCATGCGCAGTGTGGTCTCGAAACTTAGCGGATGTGGCGTGGCGTATATGGACTAGTCCGCACGCAGTGACACCTCTTTGATGAAACTGAAACTGAAAGTCGAAACCAAGAACCATCAGCAAAATTATACAAAAACTGTTGATTCGATTTTGACGAAACCTGCTGGAAAAAATAAAAATGTGGCCTGAGACCGAGTTCGTTAAAATTTTGGCTTGGATCTACGGCGTGGATCCGGTTGAAGGGAAGGATCTAGATAGGATCCGGCGAGTCTTCACGAAGATCTGCGCTCTCACAAATACCTGTCACGTTCACTGTGTGATCATCACCCTGATTATACAGCACGAAGGCCGGGCAGTTTGTGTCCTCTAATGATCGTGTGTGTGTGTGTGTGTGTGTGTGTGTGTGTGTGTGTAAGCGCGAACGCGCAGCTTGCGCACGTGTGTGTGCGCGCGTGCGCGCATGCGCGTGTGTACGTACGTGGTGTGCATGTGTGTGTGTGTGTGTGTGTGTGTGTGTGTGTGTGTGTGTGTGTGTGTGTGTGTGTGTGTGTGTGTGTCATATGTAGGAACTAACTTGCCTATATTCTTTGTTTTTTTTCTTTGTTTCTTTCTTTTTTTTATGTATAAATTTAACCTATGACTAGTATGGGCGAGAACAGGAACTGGTGAAAAAAGAGATAGGAAGGGAGGCTGGAGGTTAAACATTGATTCGGCACATCAGAATTGTTTCAAGGTGAAACTTGAAATTTAAAAAAAAATCAAAGCAGCGAAAAGGTAATTATTGTAATTTGATTGCTCTTGAAACATGCTTTCGAATATCACAGAGAGAGAGAGAGAGAGAGAGAGAGAGAGAGAGAGAGCCTCTAGCATTCTAGAAATACACGCACGTGCGCTCATGCACATGGATGCGCTCTCTAATTCCCATAATTCCCAAAGGTGACAGAAAGACAAGAAGGAACTGTTCACATCTGGCCCTTGTCCCTACAGGGACTAGGATACGAACACATTAACACTATCACATAATATAAAACTGATGATAACAGAACACTGAGAGAGAGAGAGAGAGAGAGAGAGAGAGAGAGAGAGAGAGAGAGAGAACCACACACACACATTCATACACCAGCACGCGCATGTACAAAATTCAAACATTTCTGCACACAAAATTGCAACGAGTTTAAAAGACTGTCAGCGACAGAAGTGTGTTCCTACATTCATAACTGCATTTGTTTTGCAATTTACCAAGAATTCATTTATCTACTACTTTCTTTGTTTGTTGTTTGTTTGTGAAACATTGAATACTACATGACCCGCAGGCTATCTGATAGAACACAGGGTACGTAGATAATGTCCGAGTGGGGAGTATGGATGCCTGCTCTTGGTACGTCGTTCATCCACTATCGTCATAATTCACAATCGTTGTGTACAGGTCCGTTACATCTCTAGATCAACACAATCACACAACAGAGACAAACATTTTGACTCAGGGTCGCCAAACAGACCTATTTGATAACGAACAACCGGCTTCTCTCTTCTCAGCCGGGTTCTTCACAAGTCTACAGTTCATAGTGTTCATGATAACGATGACCCGTCCATATTAAACCCCTCGGCCCTGCGCGCGAGCCTCACTGCTGTCACAAGCTCCGTTGTGACAACCTGGGGATTGGTTTGTCCGTTCCTTACCACATCCCCCACCTTGAAGACCAGCCTGGAAATACGTTTCATCACTGGTCGAGAGTGTGGTTTCACTCTTGAAAGCTTCCCATGGAGGGAAGACAACTCTTACACTTCGTTCTGGCCTTGGCTGCAGGCCTAGCAGGTGAGTTGGGCCGATGCAGAGTGACCATCTTCGGAGGACATAAACATCTACGTAACTTGCGTGACCAGTTCTTCGTCAAGAATATGCTTGTGTGCAATGAAAAAATCTCTCTCTCTCTCTCTCTCTCTCTCTCTCTCTGTATCTCTGTATCTCTCTCTCTCTCTCTCTCTCTCTCTCTCTCTCTCACACACACACACACACACACACACACACACACACACACACACACACACATACTGTGTTATCATTTACAATTGTTACTGTTATGTTTTTCTCATTATTGTAAAACATGTTTCATTTTTATTTCTCTTTTTGTCTTTCCTGTTCTGTTTTTTTAATATGTACAACTTCACAATGACATCGTAGAAGGTTATACAATTTTTTTTTTAAAATCTGCACTTACAGATGCAACATTAAAAAAAAAAATGCTCCCCCCCCCCAAAAAAAAAAAAGAAAAAAAAAAAAGGGGTGATTTTAATCAAATGAAGTTAGAGCTGACAGGAGCGCAGAAAGCGGATAGTGCGCAGAAAGATTGTATGAAAACAGATCATAAACATATCAATCATATATCAAACTCATATAATTATAAGTGACTAAGATTGAGGGAAGAAAAACGGGGAGAAAAACCCCTTAGAGAGCACCACCCCCTGTACGCATCCACCAACCTTTCAATATTTTATCAGCATAATTTCAGTTTTCTCTTTTCTCTCTCTCTCTCTCTCTCTCTCTCTCTCTCTCTCTCTCTCTCTCTCTCTCTCTCTCTCTCTCTCTCCTCTCTCTCTCTCCCCCCCCCCCCCCTTCCCCCTTTCTCTTCTTTAACATCGCACAATTGAACTCGTGTGAAAAGAAGAACTAACATAGAATATCAACGTTCATTTTCAGTGGGAAATGGTAAACAATATAAATAGTAACAAAAAAAAAGAAACTTTAATAGGGAAAAAGGATTTCCTTCCTACTCAGCTAGCCCCACCCCCCTTCCCCCGAACCACACACACACACACACACACACACACACACACTCTCTCTCTCTCTCTCTCTCTCTCTCTCTCTCTCTCTCTCTCTCTCTCTCATTTACTGTTCTATGTCTGTAGATACGTAAAAAAATGCTTTTCAAATACGTGTAGCAGTAAGTAGGACGCCTGTCATATAAATCTAAGTATATTTGAAAATATGTTTTAAATAAAGGTCTGTGATCATTTTTTTACGTATAGACATAAAGATTAAAATGTATTCCGTACAGAAAATGCTTTTTAGGTATATCTAACACTAAATTTCACACACACACACACACACACACACACACACACACACACACACACACACCACAGATAGATGTGTGTGTGCGTGTGCGTGCGTGCGTGTGCGTGTGTGCGTGCGTGAGTGTGTGCGTGCGTGTGTGCATGCGTACGTGCGTGCGTGCGTGCGTGCGTGCGTGCGTGTGTGTGTGTGTGTAAACAAAGGTGTCGTTTGGTGTAATGTTGGGAGATGCATAGACTCGCACAATGCTGTTGAATAGCTGATGATAACAGAGTAGGCGTTGATTGATCATGTGACCTACGCATTGTTCGGGCGATGTTCTTTTGGGTCCAACTGCACTCCTTTATCACGCCGCCATAGAGCGATACGTTGACCCATACCTTGACTATTTTTCTGGTTAAGAGAGAGAGAGAGAGAGAGAGAGAGAGAGAGAGAGAGAGGTGGTACCTGTTCACATCCGGCCCTTGTCCCCTCAGGGACTAGGATACTAACACATTAAGACCATTACACAATAATTATAACAGAACAATGAGAGAGGCAGACACAGACAGACAGACAGACAGACAGGATAATGAGGATTAGTGTGAGGAAAGAGAGAGACAGACAGACAGATTAATTCTACTGATGATTTGATCTTTAACGTGCAAGGATAAGGATATTAGGCCATTTTGAACAAACTTTCCACCTTACAGTCTTCCCTTGTCAATCACGTATTAACAGTAATCTATGGTCTCGCACAGTTTATGCACTGTGGGAATTTCGCGTAAGGCGCGAACTCGAGAAAGACAAAGTTTAAGCGGTCTAGTCCATGATTCAGCCTCTCTCTCTCTCTCTCTCTCTCTCGTCTCTCTCTCTCTCTCTCTCTCTCTCTCTCTCTCTCTCTCTCATTTTCGAAACAAAGAAGATCATCGTTGACAGAGTAGATTGTAGATGGAATGAGGGCGAATCAGACACTATGTTGCTGGAATTCCATCTCCTCTTAAGTTCGTGTAAGACGCAAAAGTGTTGTGCAGCAGTACTGGCATGGGATCGCGCGTAACGCAGACTTCACGGTGGGAGCATGTCCTTCACTCTAAGACCTTTAACGAACAGACACCGCGAGCATGTACTGTTGTCTACTATTCTGTTTAAAATAATGAATAAATGCATGGGACAGTTCTCCGCCAGGAAAGGAATCTGAGCCTCATTTTAGCATTTTCTTTCTTTCTTTTCTTTTTTTTCTTTTTTTTCTTTCTTTTTTTTTTTTTTTTTTTTTTTTTTTTTTTTCTTTTTTTTTTTTTGACTTTTGTAAAGAGCTTGATCCCCTCGCTTCTGCACTGCAGACCATTTCAGATTAAACTAACAATGGCAGTGGATGTGAACTGCTTTGAGAAAGCTATGTAGCCTGACGCTTCCATCTCTTCTCAGAGAGCTTTCCTCGGAGATGTACATAGAAGTTAATTTTCCAGCGCAATAAATAGAGATTTGTTTGGTCTCTCTGAACAAGACACAATATCTGTTTCATTTCATCTCATTTTTGGTGAATGAAAAAAAAAAAACCAACAGCAGTAAACAAATCAGCCACCACCGTAAAAGAGACCTGAAAGGAGACGAAAGAAGAGTCACATAAATGTAAGAATAAAACGGCTGAAGCCAACTGAAACTATGAAGATGCTATTCCTGAATATCAGGCAAAGTGACTGATACAACCACTATCGAGCGGTGTCGACTATGAAGATGCTATTCCTGAATATCAGGCAAAGTGACTGATACAACCACTATCGAGCGGTGTCGACTATGAAGATGCTATTCCTGAATATCAGGCAAAGTCACTGATACAACCACTATCGAGCGGTGTCGACTATGAAGATGCTATTCCTGAATATCAGGCAAAGTGACTGATACAACCACTATCGAGCGGTGTCGACTATGAAGATGCTATTCCTGAATATCAGGCAAAGTGACTGATACAACCAATATCGAGCGGTGTCATCGAGTGTGTAAGTTCTCAAATCTCTTTGCTCTCAGTGTCGTTGTGAGCTGAAACAAGTTCAGTTTACATTTCCTGAAGCTGTTCAAGAAGTTAGACAATTTAAACTGTGAACACAGATTCAGACATCGTTGTTCAACAAACTGATAACGTCAGGATGCATATTCTGGGTAATCAAACACAACATGGATTCATCACCTGCTTCACGTATCTTGCGAACTCTGCATATTTTTTCCATCTCATAATGAAAGCCCATATAGCATGGAACTAATTATCTGTTTGATTTATGATCTAGTTCTACATATTTGTCCGTCACTTATTAACCTGTACAGCATGGAATTTATCATCATTCGTGTGTTGCGATCTGTACATATTCGTCCGTCTCTCAATAACAACCCATCCAATCGGGAATTTATTTCCTACTTCATTCATGTTCCAATCTCTACATGTTTGCCCATCTCTTGACAACCCCCAACCGTTGTTGATTAATGTTTCAATTCTACATATTTGTTCGTCGTCTCTTACTAACCCCCAAAGCAGGGAATTTATCATCCACTTTATGCATGTTGCGATCCGTACATATTTGTCCGTCTCTTAACTCATGCAATAGGGAATTCATTACTTAATACCTCCTTCATTCATGTTACAATCTGTACATGCTTGTCCATCTCTTAGCAACCCATAACCGTCGTCGTCTTTTCCCATTTTGTTTCAGTATCGTCATAGAAGAATGAATGAGAACAGAGAAAAAAACTGCTCCCATCTGGCCTGTTTTTGACATTTCACGAATAGGGAGTACATACGTGATATGTTTTCATTATTCAATACAAACAGTGTACACTAGGAATAAAGAAACTTAAAATCATCATGCAGTATACACCAAGCACGAGCAACATTCTAACTTTAAGAATTTTCATTATTTCATTCTGTT
>JADBJO010000612.1:192500-215000 GCA_016801955.1 Conus betulinus | reverse complement strand
CCCCCTACACTTTTCTTTTATTGTATATGCATACGCGCCAAAAACACGCAAACAAGCCACGAACAGAACATTCAAAACAAACCGACCCAGAGATATGTGTGTGGACTCACGTGTGCAGGGAACTGTAACTTCGAGAGCAACCTGTGCACCTACGTCAACAGCCAGGACAGGGACGACTTCGACTGGATCCGCAAGTCAGGCGCCACGGCCAGCAGTAACACGGGGCCCAGCAAGGACCACACCCTGGGAACTTCCCAAGGTAAGAAGGCTGAAACTGACTGGCGCAGTGTTAGAGAAAACACGAGGCGATAGACATATATAAACACACAAAATCAGGTGTGAGGGAGGCGGAAAGGAAGAGTTGATTTTGATCAGAACTTAGATTTTCTTTTTCCTTTTTTTCTTTTTTTTTTTTTTTATCTTTTGATGCAAAAGTACCCTTCTGTTCTTCCCTAGTTATTTCTAAGTCGAGGTGAAAAATGGAATCAGCACGATTGATATATTCGGCTTTCGTTCCACCAGGGGAGGGGGGGGGGGGGGGTCATACAAAGAAGAGCTGACGTCTGAAAATAAACAAACAAACAAAAACAAACAAAAAACACCACCATCAACAAGAAGAAACGTTTGGGAGTATGATCGAGCTTGATCAATCTGACATCGACTATTCTCTACGTTGTTTGTGTGTAGCTTAAATGTATATAAGTAGTGGTAGTTTCAAAATAATGTGTACTCGTGTGTGCGTGTGTGTGTGGGAGGGGAGGGGGCGTGCGTGAGTGTGCGTGTGTGTTGTGTGTGTGTGTGTGTGTGTGTGTGTGTGTGTGTGTGTGTGTGTGAGAGAGAGAGAGAGAGAGAGAGAGAGAGGGGGGGGGGGGGGGGAGAAGAACAAAGATTTCAGCTACTACGTAACTTCTCCGCCGTTTTTTCTTTCTTTTTCTTTTACTTTACCTCCTTCCCCTTCTTCAGGTCATTACGTGTACATCGAAGCCAGCCGGCCCCAGCAGCGCGGAGACCGCGCCCTCCTGCAGAGCCAGATGCTGCCGGCGCAGAGCGGCGGTCTGCAACGCTGCCTCAAGTTCTGGTACAACATGCACGGCGTGCAGATGGGCACGCTCAACGTGGGCGTCAGCACGGCGGACGGCAGGTCCCTGACCACGTGGGACCCTCAGCGGCGACCAGGGCACCTCCTGGAAGTTTGGTCGGGTGGCCTCAACGTGCCCAACACCGCTTACAAGGTGAGCAGAGGGGGTGTGGTGGGGCGAGTTGAGGGGTGCTGTGTACAGTCATGATAGAAAGGAGCGCGCGCGCGTGCCCGCACTTTTGAATTGATGCACACCTAGGTAGATATAGGTGTGCATACATAGGTAGATCTAGGTGTGCATACATAAGTAGATATAGGTATACATACACAGGTATGTATAGGTATGCATGCATAGGTAATTATAGGTAGGCATGCACATACAAACACACGCGCACACACACACACACACACACACACACACACACACACACACACACACACACACACACACACACACACACACACACACACACACACACACACACACACACACACACACACACACACACACACACACACACACACACACAAACACACAACACACACACACTTCACCGGGTGGATGACAAACACAAATTGAAGAACACACACACAACACACACACACACACACACACACACACACACACACACACGCACACAGCGTAATGACATGCAAACCAGCCTGTAAATGTTATGTTTGTGGTTTATCAGCTCTCTCTCTCTCTCTCTCTCTCTCTCTCTCTCTCTCTCTCACACACACACACACACACACACACACACAGACATATATTACATCACACCACACACACACACACACACACACACACACACACACACACACACACACACACACACACACACACACACACACACACACTGCGAACACCTGAATACCAGCTCGAGCGAATTATGGTTGTCGTTTGCCAGCTGTTGGTACTCCAGTTCAGTTCAGTTCAGAGGTTTGTTTAATGTCTTTTCATCACCAGATGATATTAGACACTGTTGGTACTCCACACTCTCTCAAACTGGATGTGCACTTCACTGGCAAAAAATCTTTAAATGTGAATAATACATCAACACAAATGTGCCAAAATGAGGCGTAACCGGGTGGATGACAACCACAAATGAAATCTTTGACACAAAGCGAGGTACAAAGTGTCAGTAACATGCAACACGAAACAGACCAGTGAATGTGGACAAATATGCCGTTTCAGATGCCATAACAGACACGAAAATTGCACAGAAACAATAACCCCCAGATGAGTGACAGTTGCAAAATGGCGAGTTATTGAACGATTATCATTGTAGTACGAGCGTACAGTTAGGGGTTGCAGCTGAAACTGAGAGGCATTGGCAAGCTTGCCATTATGCCTGGTGTGTCTGTGTGTTGTTTTTGCTACATGTTACACTTGGTGTAGCTGCGAGCGAGACGCGCTGACCGTGTGCCATTATGCCTGGTGTGTCTGTGTGTTGTTTTGCTACATGTTACACTTGGTGTAGCTGCGAGCGAGACGCACTGACCGTGTGGCATCGTGCCTCTTGTGTCTGTGGTGCAGTTTTCTTTGAGGGCATTGTCGGATCTGGAGTCGCCGGCGACATTGCCATCGATGACATCACAGTCAGCAGGGGATGGTGTGCCTGTGAGTTCGCGCTTTATTCCCCCCTCCATTCTTTTTAAAAGAAAAGATTTGGTGGATGCATCATTTTAGCCAACGAGATTTGTGTTAACAGGGTCAAAAACGTCACAAAAATCATCCGATTATCTTAGCTTTTTTTTTTTTTTAAACAGAAGTGGAAATGTAAGACATTTTATGAGAAGTTTCGCCAGCTAATTCATATTTCATCACCCCCCCCCCCCCCCCCCCACTTTGTTAATCATTCTGTACGTCATTACAATGGACATGAATACCAACGCACCCCACACGCTTTTAAGCACATGATTGACCTTCGACGGTGTGAAACATGCTATGACTGCAAATCACTCTATCCATCAACGACATCGAACACGAGTAGCATACTGCCCACGCAGTCGTTGTCGAGCCCGAAATGTCCAGAGCTGCATACCCAAACCGAGCAAACCTGTGTGTGATGCAGATCTGCCTCACAATGCTAAGCCGTCGTCGGTGACAACAACGACGGTGAAGACCACCACGCTTCCTTCCACGGTCTCCCACCCGATCTCCCCAATCACGTAAGTACACACACCCGGTTCTCCCCAATCACGTAAGTACACACCCGGTTCTCTTGGTAACCTCTGTGTACGCTTTGAACCACATTGTGGTTTTGGCATGTTCATTTTGTTGTTGTTGGTAGTTTTAAATGTTGTGTGAAGATGGAAATTCAAATGTCTTCTTCGTTTTTTCGTTGTTGTTATTGTTAATTTATTACTGTTGTCTTCGTCTGTTCTTTTCATTTATTACTGTTTAATCTTTGAAATCAGTTCTATTCTTATCACCTCTGTCGGTTTTTTTTTTTCTCATTAAAAAATTTTCATTCGCTGTCTTAAGGTCTTTAATGTCCTCCTGCCACTCTTCCCTTCTCCCCTACCACCCCCCCCCCCCCCCCCCCCCCCCCTCTTCCTATCCTCCTAAGGCACACTTTGTTAGTCCTGTCGCAGTCCCGGCTCCGGCAGTCCACAGAAAACCAGTATGATCAGAACACTGGTTTGTCGGGCTCAGCAGCTGTTAAGAAATGTAGCAAGAGATACTGTCTCCCAGAGGCAAACTCAGCAGAGGAGATACAGCACTGCTGCTGGTGTTCTTTGGTACTTGTTCTGAAGATGTACTTTAAATTTGGATCAACAGGGCACCTTACATTGAAAACGTTATCAAGGGAAATAACCAGCAATAAGCGTAGTCATGTTTTATTTCTCTCGCTTCACCTGTCGCCTGCAGTCATTCTGTCTTCGATTTGTGTTTGTCTAGCTCTTACTCTGCACCTTCTGTATGAAGATGCCCGCGCTGTGTGTGTGTATGTGGATGTATGTCTGTGTCCAGGCGTGGACAGCGTGTCGTGCGACTTTGACGTGGACATGTGTAGCTGGGTCCAGCTCAAGGACGACAACTTCGACTGGACGCGCCATCGGGGCAGCACGGCCTCTGTGGGCACGGGGCCTCAGCACGACCACACCACAGGCAGTGAGTGGCTGGAACTTTGACTTATGACGTTAATGTCCACGGGAAAACAAATGCCCACAGGTCACACGCGCACGTACATGCACACACATACCACATACATTGGCACACACACACACACACACACACATATATAGGTCCACCGGCTCACGCATACACATATGTATACACACGCGCATACTCATGCAAACAAACAAATGCAATTACATAAGTGCACACAAATGTAGGCCCACCCAGTCACACATACAGCATACACGCACGCGTGCGCACACACGCAAACACACATGCATTTACATAAGTGCACACACACACATAGTCCCACCCACTCACGCATACACACATACACTCATACGCACACACACATATATTTACATAAGTGCACATACACATAGGCCCATAGGCATACACACCACTCAAAACATACACACATACACTCACACACACACACACACACACACACACACACACACACACACACACACACACACACACACACACACACACACATACACACACACACACTCCCGCCCCATTTCCTCTGCGGTTTCTTTTTGTCGATAGGATTTTGTTCTCCTCCGCAGGGTTTTTCAGAAATGACTCCTCTGAGGCTGAGGTTGATGAATGCTTGAAGCATATAACAGACTGCACACTGGTATCGAAAATGTTAATCTTGTTCTGGAGCGTGTACGAAGGCCCGTAAGTACCGTACGTGTTGAAAGCGTACCTAACTTTCTTGACGCAGCTTCTGACATCCTGATGTTATTGTGTTCCACCATCTTTGATGACGACACAGTCCGGGTAAACAACTTTCTTGGATTTATTGGAAATCATTATGAAATGCTTTAGAATAGTGCGTCATCGACTCGCTTCACCCTGAATTACATGACTTGACTGTGCGTCTGGCGTAGTGACGAACACCTCTGCAGTCATCTCAGGAGAGTCAGCAGCAGACCAATGGCACAGACACGGTTAGGTAGGTACCCAAGGTCTGACCAGCGCGTTGAGCTAATGCGTGGGTAGGACATCTGCTGAACTGTCGTCATGAGACCCCTCTTCTTACATGTTCTGATCTCAATCATTTATTCATTCATTCATCAGCTTTAAATCGCGCGTGGCGGGGTCTCGAAACTTAGCAGATGTGGTATGGGGTAAATGGACAAGTCCGCACCCAGTGACATCTCCTTGATGAAACTGAAATAGCAGGTCGCTTTTCTCATTCATGTCAGAGTGGAGATATTACAGGTTATTAGACCTTCACGCAGGTCATTTTGAGATGTGCTTTTGGTTCACGCCTGGAAATCCGAAGTTCATGATATGCGCGCGCGCGCGCATGTGTGTGTGTGTGTGTGTGTGTGTGTGTGTGTGTGTGTGTGTGTGTGTGTGTGTGTGTGTGTGTGTGTGTGGTGTGATTAAAACATCTGTCCTGAAACGAGAAGGAACGTAGCATAATCATGACCGCCAGCTGACATACCCAACGAACATGGCTGCTTGTTGCTTCAGATGGCTACTACTACATCTACACGGAGGTGTCCAACGCGGCGACCAACCACTCGGCACGGATCCGGAGCAAGGTGATCACGCCTCTGGAGGACCTGCAGTGTCTGACCTTCTGGTACCATATGTACGGCGACAGCACGGGCACCCCCTCAACTTCTACGTCACCACGGGGTCCGGGATGGGCACGCGCGTGTGGACGCGCACGGGTTCCCAGGGCAACCAGTGGACCAAGGCCTCCATCACCATCAGCCAGGGCAGGAGATCGTACGCTGTAAGGCTAAGGGTGGATGAAGGGGGGGGGGGGGGGGGGGGGCGGAGAGGAGGATGAGTGGATGGATGATGAAGGAGGTGGGATGGTATAACGCGTAGCTGTGATGCTGTAGTGATTTGGAAGGGGGGGGGGGGGAGGGAGGGGGTTACCTGTGAACATGTGCTAATGTGTGCATGTGCATTCTCGCTTTCTCTTTCCCCCTGTGAAGTGAATGAGTGAAACGTGTGTGTGTGTGTGTGTGTGTGTGTGTGTGTGTGTGTGTGTGTGTGTGTGTGTGTGTGTGTGCGTGCGTGCGTGCATGCGTGTGTGTGAAAAAGGGGGGAGGAAGAGGGGTAATAAATAAGTAGTGATGGTGGTGTTTGTCCGAGTGTGCTTATATATGCGTGAGCGTGTATGCATGCGTGCATGTTCCGTCCCCTCTCTCTCTCTATCGCGCGCGCGCGCGCGCGCGCGTGTGTGTGTGTGTGTGTGTGTGTGTGTGTGTGTGTGTGTGTGTGTGTGTGTGTGTGTTAGGATTGTAGTGATTAATCTCTTGAACTGATATGTAACTGTCTGTGTGAATACTGAATACTGCTTTCGTTGTTAATAGCGCTTGTGCCTTTCTGTCTTAGAGCTAGTCTTTTGCGACCATGATAGTAACAACAACAATAACAAAATAGTTACAATGATGATGACAAAAATAATAATAATAGTGATGATAATAATAACGATAACAACAACAGTGAGAACAACAGAGAAGTAACGAGAAGCAATTCGCAAACTTGAAACAGATCATTATTTCTTGATTAGGCGACTAATCATGCCGTCTAAAAATCCGTTAAAGTCTTCTCATTCTTTGTTAATTATTTTTGTTTCAACTGAGAAGTGGTAGATTTTTGCCTGCAAAATCTGTATATTTTAATGTCTTACGTAACCAAACTAACTGTCCCAGTTTAGTTGAACATTTCTGAAAGTAAGCCTTCCCTTTATCAATATTTGCTCCCCCTCCCCCAGCATTTCGTTTCGTTTTGTTTTCATTTGTGTTTTGTTTTGCTTTTGTCTGTCAGTGTTCATGGAGTGTCTGTAAAGGACCATCAGGTCGAAACGTGCTGTGTCATTCCTGTAAATTGTTCGTTCTATTCATCTGGCTGGGTAGTAATCTTCTTTCATTTTCTTGCTACATCTCATGCCTGGTTTTGGCCTAGAAGTTTTGAAGAATTTTTCTTTTTTCATTTTGATTGCTTTTGATCGGTCTAACAGTTAAATATGCACAATTGATAGCGATCTGGTTAAGAGAAATATAGCAACTAGAAGGACGAACACCTGATAAAGCAGTGTTCTTGGTGTCGAGTGATGTTACAGCACACTGGAGGGGTATATTGCAACATGCAGTATCATTCTCTTCCCAACATTATCATCTCCTCTCCATTCCCATTCTCGCCCTGAGCAATGAAAATTGTTCTCCCGAAAGGAACAGTGTATTGTTTTCGACAATGTTTTTAGGTCTTCGTGTCTTTCTGTCAGATAGCTCGACCACAAGCGAATCTTCTTCTCGTTCCACAAGATTTTCTATACGACATTCAGCTACAAGTGATTAGATTTGATGTATCTAAGTTTAAAACTGATTGAAATAACAACAACTCGCAAAAGAGTTGAAAAAAAAAATGAGAAGCGTCCCACATAAGATCCACTTCACATTGATGGCTAAATCGTGCAGGATTTGAATGCGTTCCTTTCATGGACAATGTAAAATGAAACTGTCCCATATGCGATACAATTCACATTTTTGGCTTAAGCGGAGTGTGGCTTAAGTGGAGTGTGGCTTAAGCGGAGTGCGGCTTAAGTGGAGGGTTTGGGCGCGTCCCTTTTGGGTGGACTATAGCTCCACACTCTAGTGCCATATACATGTTAATGAAAGCTTGCGAAGTTTTCAGAGGAGACCAGGAGAGAAAGCAAGGCGTGATGTGTAACACCTGTGTTACAGATGCTGCTGGAGGGCATAGGAGGTAACGGTTACCGCGGAGACATGGCCGTGGATGACATCGTCCTGGGTCACGGGGCATGTACAGGTGAGACAGCTGCCCGCAGTGGCGAGGGGAAAAATTATTTCGAAAAGTTGGAACTTTCTCTTGAAGGATAAACGATTGTCTGAAAAGCAAGGGAAAGCTTTTACGGAAAAGGATTAAAATTGTTTCTGTTGAAGGAGAATAAATTGTCTGAAAAGGAACGGAAAACTTTTCCGAATGGGATTCAGATTGTGAAGAGAGAGAGAGAGAGAGAGAGAGAGAGAGAGAGAGAGAGAGGGTGGGGTGGGGTGGGAAGAAGAAGACCACGTCAAGAGGAAAAGGATTTTCTGAGGAGGGAAAGGACTGTGGGGAGGGAAAGAGTTGTTTGTGGAGTGAAAGGAAGAACAGGATTATCTGCGAAGAAGAAAGGGTTGTTAGGCGAGTAAAAAAGTTATCTGGAATTTGAAAGAATATTTTGGGGTGTAAAAGAATTGTCTTTGGAAAGGAAGGGTTGTCTAGGGAATGACAGAGTTGTCTTTGGAAGGAAGGTATGCCAAGGAAGTGCCAAGGAAATGACAGAGTTGTTTTTGGAAGGAAAGGTATGCCAAGGAAGTGCTAAGGAAATGACAGAGTTGTCTTTTGGAAGGAAAGGTATGCCAAGGAAGTGACAGAGTTGTCTTTGGAAGGAAAGGTATGCCAAGGAAGTGACAGAGTTGTCTTTGGAAGGAAAGGTATGCCAAGGAAGTGACAGAGTTGTCTTTGGAAGGAAAGGTATGCCAAGGAAGTGATAGAGTTGTCTTTTGGAAGGAAAGGTATGCCAAGGAAGTGACAGAGTTGTCTTTGGAAGGAAAGGTATGCCAAGGAAGTGATAGAGTTGTCTTTGGGAAGGAAAGATATGCCAAGGAAGTGACAGAGTTGTCTTTGGGAAGGAAAGATATGCCAAAGAAGTGACAGAGTTGTCTTTTGGAAGGAAAAGGTTGTTTAGGAGAGAGAGAGAGTTGTCATGAGAAGGAAAGAGCTGTCCAGGGAAGGAAGGAGCTGTCCAGAGAGGGAAAGAGCTGTCCAGAGAAGTAAAGGATTTTCTGGAGAGTGAAAGGGTTGTTACGGGAACGAATAATCGTCTTGAGAAGAATGGAAAGGAATTTCAAGGGAGGTAAGGGTTTTCCGGAAATAGGTAGGGTTGTTATGGATGGGTCAAAGATTGTCCGGGGGACGGAAACGGTTGCCTCGAGAGGAAAGGACATAATAACAATTAAAAAAAAGTCTTGGGAGCCGAAAAGGATTGTCTAGTGAGGTCAAGGATCAAGTGGTGAGGTAGAGGATTGTCTGGGCAAAGAAAAGGTTGTCAGAGGAGGTACACAGTGTCCGGGGGTGCCGAGGCTTGGCTTGTCTAGATAAGGAACGCATCGTCTGGGATGAGAAGATGATGTTATGTGAGGACCAGGGTTGCCTTTGTCGATGATGAAAAATTGTCTAGGGAGGGAAA
The DNA here is from genome assembly GCA_016801955.1 of Conus betulinus. Classification (NCBI taxonomy): domain Eukaryota; kingdom Metazoa; phylum Mollusca; class Gastropoda; order Neogastropoda; family Conidae; genus Conus; species Conus betulinus. Next base: position 205,568 of record JADBJO010000612.1, on the reverse strand, counting down.
AGTTTTATCTGCTTAGGTCAAAAATTACCTGGCGAGGACATGGGTTGTCTGGGGAAGGAAAGGTCTGCAGAGAGAAAGGATTGTGTTGTGAAGGTAGGGATGGAGAGGGAAAGAGGTGTATGAGAAACGTAAAGTTTGGAGAAGTTTGGGGACGTAAAGAATTGTCTGCAGAGAGAGGACAGACTGTCTTGTGCAGGGAGGGACTGGAGAAGGAAAGAGCTGCTTGAGGAAGAAAAAAAAGATGGGAGAGGAAAAGGGTGCGTCTACAGAAAGGAAAGAATTATCTGAAGGGAGAAAAGAACAGCTCCAAGAGAGAAAAACGTATTTAGAGAGAAAAACGATGTTTTGTTGTAACATCCCCGTGACATGTTCGTGAATTCTCCATGAAGCTTTCATAATTATTCCGTGGTATCATTTTCATGATTCTGCAGGAATGAACGACACCAAAGGAACTGCGATGGCATTTTCAAAAACTGTTCCTTCGAAGTCGCTTTTACCTTCAGGCCAGAATTTCGGTATGCGCGCGCGTGCACTTATCTACCGGCTGCACTTTCTACGTGCATACATTGACGACCGAAGACGGGTGTTTTGACAGGGTCCACGGGGACGCCAGTCCCGGTGGGAACGACCACCACGGTGGCCCCAGGGGTTGCGGCCCACAGCTGTGACTTCGAGGGCAACATGTGCGGCTACACGCAGGACAAGACGGACGACTTTGACTGGACACAGTCCAGCCGCTCCACGGCCACCACGGGCACTGGCCCCTCCAACGACCACACCTACGGCACCTCACAAGGTAACGGCAGAGACCAGGAGGGGGGCTGCCACAGTTCCGTGATTTTGAAATGAATGTCGTCAGGAGGTGCTTGAAAACGGATACATAGAAGTAACCCTGCTGAGACTGAAAACGTATATAAGCAAACATAAGCAAGCACACAGGGAGAGAAAGCGAGAGAGGGAGGGAAGAGAGAGAGAGAGAGAGAGAGAGAGAGAGAGAGAGAGAGAGAGAGAGAGAGAGAGAGAGAGCGAGCCAAGCGAGCCAGAGCGAGCGAGAGAGAGAGAAAGCATTATGAACATAAGTGCGCAGAGAGAGAGAGAGAGAGATGAAGAGAAGAGAGAGAGAGAGAGAGAGAGAGAGAGAGAGAGAGAGAGAGAGACAGAGAAAATCCACGTAGAAAACGTTAATCACTTGGTTTTGAAACTTGCTGATTGTTTTTGTTCGAAAAAAGGGACGATAACAAACTTGACGGATGATGGGCTTAGAAAATCTTTTGCGTCAAATAGTGGTTGAAATCTTAACGTGTCCGCACTTATCGGTTCTCAGCAATCTCTTAAAGGTTAAAAAAAAAATTCATTATGCATTCGAAAACAAAACTAGTTCCATCTCCTTCTTCATTTAATGAGTATTCGTTTCAAAGGCAAGACAGAATCCAGGTGTTTTTTTTATTTGGCATGTGAATATTAATTTGATTTTTTTTTTCTACGAATTTTTCAAACATGGGAGCGGTGAATCAAGGGGACATGTCATCCGCTGTCAGTACAAGCTGATTCTAAGTGCAGTGAGATGTTTCTAGTGTGGCTACCAAGTTCTAACCATTTCTATCGTTTTTTTTTTTCAGGATATGTTTTGTTTTTCCGATTGGTCTGATGGTTTTGTGAAGTGTGACGTGCTCTCTCCCCACTGTGTTGCAGGCCACTATGTGTACATAGAAGCTTCCAATCGAAGGCTGAACCAGAAAGCTCGGCTGATTTCTCCCGTGTATCATGACAACGGCGCCATGTGCCTTCAGTTCTTCTACCACACATGTACGGGGATGGCATTGGGATTCTCAACGTCTATACAAAGGTATGTTTTGTTTGTGTTAGGTGTGGCAGTTATCATTGATGGGTTTGTTAGACACACACACACACACACACACACACATACACGTACACAAACACAATCGCGCGACCGCACGCATGCACGCACGCACGCACACGCACGCACGCACACACACACACACACACATACTCTGGAAGGACACACACACACACTCAGACATATGCGCGCGCACTCATACACGCACGCACGCGCGCGCACACACACACACACACACACACACACACACACACACACACACATTTACGAGCACAATTCATGATAATTTATTACATGCTAAAACTGAATATTTTATAGGTGGGCAAAAGTAAACCATAATTAGCACGCTAGTCATTCCTCTCCATCTGTGGCCGTCAGAGTAAAAAAAAACAGAAAGCGGAAGAAATCATTCTCCACCTACCATCTCCCTAATAACTCATTGTTCATGCCGTGCGGTTGAACATTCACACATACTTTACCAGGGTCGGGTGAGGTATATGAGAGGAGGGCGGGGATCCAAATAGTTCCTTGTGATCCTGTCCGACTGGGGGGTGCAATGGAAAACATGCCGAAAGTGCCTTCTTCTCCTTCTGCGTACGCAGGCTGATACTCCTGCGGACACTCCCTATATGGACAGATAAGTATTAATCCCATCTACACAACGAAGGGAGTGGAGTTTATTGTGTATGACCGTTTTTTTTTATCCCGCCATTAAGGCAGCCATACTCCATTTTCGGGGAAAGGTGCATGCTTTTGTGTAACGTGTCATCCATACCAACGGCCAAACTGGCCTCTTCCGAAAGTTGGTGATGGGACTTGACGTGTGTGCAAGATGTTGTACGTGCGTTCACACACAGAACCTCGGTTTATAGTCTCATTCGAAGGACTGTATGGGAAATGGAGTCAGAACTAATGTTAACTCCGAGGGAAAAAAAATCCCCCTGTACCGAAACGACCCGGCGGAGATTCGAACCTGCAACCCTTGGATTACGAGTCCGGCGGCGCTACCAACTGAGCTATCCCGGCCCCCACCGAAGGTACCATTCTTGATTGCCAGTGTGAAGGTGGGATCATTCGTCCAGAGCCCCCGTCCCACCACCCGTCCAGGCCCGGCTCTGCCACTAACTTTGATTCCTAGTGACTGCTAACCCTTCGTTGTCTTGTATGTCGCTTTGCGTCATCTATTTTAGGTGTGCACTTGTGTGTGTGTCGTTGATCTTGCCTGAAGAAGACCTAACAGGTCGAAACGCGTCGTGTTTTGTCTTGTAATTCGTTTGTCCATGTTATCTGGCGGAGGTGTTTCAAATACTTTTCAAAATGTGTTTAAATCCATCGAGTTTCGTCCCCTTCTTCCCTCCTCCCTCCTCCCTCCTCCTTGCACACACATGCGCATTCACACGGGAAAGTCTAATCCAATGGTTATATCCTTTTCTTGTGAACAGCAAGCCGGGACCAGCAGTTTACCCGTGCTGCTTTCATGCGTAGCGGTAACCAAGGCAACCGTTGGATTGTGGTCAGTGACGGTGCCACAGACCATGACCTCTAGCGGGTATCAGGTTAGTAGTACAATGTGTCAGTGATGTGCGGTTTGACTTGTTTGTGGACGATTGGGAAAAAAGTGTGTGTGTGTGTGTGTGTGTGTGTGTGTGTGTGTGTGTGTGTGTGTGTGTGTGTGTGTGTGTGCGTGCGTACGTGCGCGCACCGTTGTCTTGCTGTGCCGTTCTTGGTTCCACGGGAAGGCGACAAACACAGATCGACAAAGGACGGACAGACGCACTTTTATGGAGTATCTATTGAGTAAAGTATCGTTTACGAAAGAAGCCTCGGTCGTCCTAAATATTATGAACTAATCGGAATAGGCTCCATATTCTGAACAATCGGAACGTAACCTTGTATGGGGTGACTCTTCAACGTCTGCAATATAACACGTTCTATGTAGATTCCAGTCTCCCTGCCTGCTATTTACAATCACACAAAAATAAATGACATACTAGGAAGAACGTCGTGTACTAATATTTCACCTGTTGGCCTGTTTCTAAACCAAGCTTTTACTCTGTATTTTCTTTTTTTTTCATTTTGAATTTGCAAATATTCAACTTGCTTCAGCAAGACGATCGATACACTCCACAACCGGAAGAAAATTTCCCTGACGCCAGTCGAAGGGGTTCTGTCCGCAAGTTCATAAAAAGGCCAAGTGAAGCGTGCTTGTCACAGCTGGCCATCCCTTCTACCGCTGTCCCTGTTGCTAGGTCCTCAGAAACGGTCAGAAAACCACAGCTTTGGGTGGAGATGTGTAGCAGGTCATCTAAAAGTGTAGCTTGGACAACAGAAATGCGAAAGAAAGATACACTCGAAGGTGCGGGCGAGACCCAGAGAAGTACTGTCCTCAACTGCCGAACAAACCAGCTGGGAGCAAATCCTTCACCAACCCTTGGAAGCCTGCGCTGTGTTTCACATAGGGTGCAAGCACGTACAGGGCATTCCATTCAGACGCAAGGGACATAACTGCTCCCTGGCTGATGCCATTGTGTAATAGCCACTAGATGAGACACGACAGAACCTCCACGGGAGCGTTCCCCTGGTGTACCAGTCCACATTTCATGACTGCAGAGCCTACCGGCAAAAAACGCCACCGTCGTGCAACTGCATCCCGCAGCCTCTCTCGACGACGCTGTTCCATTGACAGTTTGTTCAGGAAGTTATACATGTGCGCATGCGCGCTAGCGCTCAGGTATAGGGTGTGTGGTGTGTGTTGATCATGTTCAGCTACTGAGCTCTTGTATTGAAAAAAAAACCATGCTTTTTAAATAGGATTAGTGTTTGATTTTAATTCAGTTGTTTACGTTTCAAGTTCGATGTTTCATTCTTTCAGTTCGGTCCATGGTTGCAACTGAAGAAGCTTTCAATAAAGTGAAATATTTTGCACTTACTCCGGGTGTTTGTAGTTTTCTTTAACCATTGACAGTTGAGGACAGTACAACTCCAGACAGCGCTATGATATGTGATGCAAAGCGCGAGCTGCGCGTGTCACCTCAGAGAACCCTCTCACCGGAAAAGAGTAGCACTAAGGCCTCCACTTCAGGTATAGTTAAAGGTCAAGGCCATGTCACCTAACGGCCACAGGGGCAGTGAACTAGTACAGCTTCACCGTGTTTGGGGGCACGGCATGTTGGAAGGCGGAGCCCATCCCTTCCCTTCGCTGCTATAACGTTCTCAGAGCAGAATCAGGTACCTACGTGCTGCTAGATGGACAGAGAGGATTTTCAAGCCGTAAACATCCGGCCCGATGAGTGGTCCCAACTCACGATCGCCAGCTCCAAAGACAAAGGCTCTGACCATTTAACTGCTTAGGTGGGCCCCCTACGCAAACAGTAGCACCGAATCCTTACAGAAGTCCATCGTCACCTTTGTTGATTACTAACAAATATGTGTAATGTAATTAATGCACGGAGTACGGAATCCACCACAAAGAACGGAATTTAAATAGAAGATACGAATTCTGTAAAGAAACACAATAATGCATCCTCCCCCACCTGATGAATGAATACAAAAGTACCACAGTATCGTCTGCTTTGTGCGCGTTCAGTGAGAACCGGGTTCAGCGCTTCAATCCACACCATCTCCGGTCACACTGTCAGAGAGAGAGAGAGAGAGAGAGAGAGAGAGACCGCATGCCGGTAAAAACTACGATAAACAGCGCCTTCCCAAGCATGGGAATTTTACTGAAGGAGAGAGCTAGCTGGAACTGGCTCTTAAATTAACGAACAACTTGTGCCATGCGTGCGGCTGTAGGAAAGAATGAATAGGCTACTTCCGTAAGGGAGGAGGCATCGCTGTTAGCTTACGGTCAGCTGTTGCTTTAAGGAGCCCACACACGTACCCTCTACAGTATGATAGAAAGGGGAGGGGGGGGGGGGGGGGGGGAGGCGCGCGGGATTCGAATCACTTGACATGTTCCAAAGTGTCCCGGCAGGTGCGTTAGGCCCGCCGTGCCGTGTGTGATGATGATAATGTGGATGTATTGTTGTTGGCTGTGGAGTGTCAGTGGTGTGGTTTGTGGTGGGCAGGTGCGTTAGGCCCGCCGTGCCGTGTGTGATGATGATAATGTGGATGTATTGTTGTTGGCTGTGGAGTGTCAGTGGTGTGGTTTGTGGTGGGCAGGTGCGTTAGGCCCGCCGTGCCGTGTGTGATGATGATAATGTGGATGTATTGTTGTTGGCTGTGGAGTGTCAGTGGTGTGGTTTGTGGTGGGCAGGTGCGTTAGGCCCGCCGTGCCGTGTGTGATGATGATAATGTGGATGTATTGTTGTTGGCTGTGGAGTGTCAGTGGTGTGGTTTGTGGTGGGCAGGTGCGTTAGGCCCGCCGTGTGTGATGATGATAATGTGGGTGTATTGTTGGCTGTGGAGTGTCAGTGGTGTGGTTTGTGGTGGGCAGGTGCGTTAGGCCCGCCGTGCCGTGTGTGATGATGATAATGTGGGTGTATTGTTGTTGGCTGTGGAGTGTCAGTGGTGTGGTTTGTGGTGGGCAGGTGCGTTAGGCCCGCCGTGCCGTGTGTGATGATGATAATGTGGATGTATTGTTTGTTGGCTGTGGAGTGTCAGTGGTGTGGTTTGTGGTGGGCAGGTACGTTAGGCCCGCCGTGCCGTGTGTGATGATGATAATGTGGGTGTATTGTTGTTGGCTGTGGAGTGTCAGTGGTGTGGTTTGTGTGGTGGGCAGGTGCGTTAGGCCCGCCGTGCCGTGTGTGATGATGATAATGTGGATGTATTGTTGTTGGCTGTGGAGTGTCAGTGGGTGTGGTTTGTGGTGGGCAGGTGCGTTAGGCCCGCCGTGCCGTGTTTGATGATGATAATGTGGGTGTATTGTTGTTGGCTGTGGAGTGTCAGTGGTGTGGTTTGTGGTGGGCAGGTGCGTTAGGCCCGCCGTGCCGTGTGTGATGATGATAATGTGGGTGTATTGTTGTTGGCTGTGGAGTGTCAGTGGTGTGGTTTGTGGTGGGCAGGTGCGTTAGGCCCGCCGTGCCGTGTGTGATGATGATAATGTGGGTGTATTGTTGTTGGCTGTGGAGTGTCAGTGGTGTGGTTTTGTGGTGGGCAGGTGCGTTAGGCCCGCCGTGCCGTGTGTGATGATGATAATGTGGATGCATTGTTGTTGGCTGTGGAGTGTCAGTGGTGTGGTTTGTGGTGGGCAGGTGCGTTAGGCCCGCCGTGCCGTGTGTGATGATGATGATAATGTGGATGCATTGTTGTTGGCTGTGGAGTGTCAGTGGTGTGGTTTGTGGTGGGGCAGGTGCGTTAGGCCCGCCGTGCCGTGTGTGATGATGATAATGTGGATGTATTGTCGTTGGCTGTGGAGTGTCAGTGGTGTGGTTTGTGGTGGGCAGGTGCGTTAGGCCCGCCGTGCCGTGTGTGATGATGATAATGTGGATGTATTGTTGTTGGCTGTGGAGTGTCAGTGTGTGGTGGTTTGTGGTGGGCAGGTGCGTTAGGCCCGCCGTGCCGTGTGTGATGATGATAATGTGGGTGTATTGTTGTTGGCTGTGGAGTGTCAGTGGTGTGGTTTGTGGTGGGCAGGTGCGTTAGGCCCGCCGTGCCGTGTGTGATGATGATAATGTGGGTGTATTGTTGTTGGCTGTGGAGTGTCAGTGGTGTGGGTTTGTGGTGGGCAGGTGCGTTAGGCCCGGCCCGCCGTGCCGTGTGTGATGATGATAATGTGGGTGTATTGTTGTTGGCTGGGAGTGTCAGTGGTGTGGTTTGTGGTGGGCAGGTGCGTTAGGCCGCCGTGCCGTGTGTGATGATGATAATGTGGGTGTATTGTTGTTGGCTGTGGAGTGTCAGTGGTGTGGGTTTGTGGTGGGCAGGGTGCGTTAGGCCCGCCGTGCCGTGTGTGATGATGATAATGTGGGTGTATTGTTGTTGTTGGCTGTGGAGTGTCAGTGGTGTGGTTGTGTGGGGGCAGGTGCGTTAGGCCCGCCGTGCCGTGTTTGATGATGATAATGTGGATGTATTGTTGTTGGCTGTGGAGTGTCAGTGGTGTGGTTTGTGGTGGGCAGGTGCGTTAGGCCCGCCGTGCCCGTGTGTGATGATGATAATGTGGATGTATTGTTGTTGGCTGTGGAGTGTCAGTGGTGTGGTTTGTGGTGGGGGCAGGTGCGTTAGGCCCGCCGTGCCGTGTGATGATGATAATGTGGATGTATTGTTGTTGGCTGTGGAGTGTCAGTGGTGTGGTTTGTGGTGGGCAGGTGCGTTAGGCCCGCCGTGCCGTGTGATGATGATAATGTGGGGTGTATTGTTGTTGGCTGTGGAGTGTCAGTGGTGTGGTTTGTGGTGGGCAGGTGCGTTAGGCCCGCCGTGCCGTGTGTGATGATGATAATGTGGGTGTATTGTTGTTGGCTGTGGAGTGTCAGTGGTGTGGTTTGTGGTGGGCAGGTGCGTTAGGCTCGCCGTGCCGTGTGTGATGATGATAATGTGGGTGTATTGTTGTGGCTGTGGAGTGTCAGTGGTGTGGTTTGTGGTGGGCAGGTGGTGCTGGAAGCCGTGCGGGGTAGGACGTACCGGGCCGACATCGCCATTGACGACATCAGCATTCTGCAGGGACCGTGTGCCAGTGCTGGTCAGTCCGTCAGATCCTCGTCACCCTTCTGCTGTCGTCAGCTAGGGGTGGGGTGGGGGTGGGGGGCTTGTGGAGCAGTGATGTGTGTGTGTGTGTGTGTGTGTGTGTGTGTGTGTGTGTGTGTGTGTGTGTGTGTGTGTGTGTGTGTGTGTGTGTGTGTGTGTGTGTGTGTGTGTGTGTGTGTGTGTGTGTGTGTGTGTGTGTGTGTGTGTGTGTGTGTGTGTGTGTGTGTATGTGTGTGTGTGTGTGTGTGTGTGTGTGTGTGTGTGTGTGTGTGTGTGTGTGTGTGTGTGTGTGTGTGTGTGTGTGTGTGTGTGTGTGTGTGTGTGTGTGTGTGTGTGTGTGTGTGTGTGTGTGTGTGTGTGTGTGTGTGTGTGTGTGTGTGTGTGTGTGTGTGTGTGTGTGTGTGTGTGTGTGTGTGTGTGTGTGTGTGTGTGTGTGTGTGTGTGTGTGTGTATGCGTGCACGCGCACCCGTGCGTGTGTGTGTATGTGTGTGTGTATGTGTGTTGGAGGTGGGTGGGTAGTAGTTTTTGGAATTGATGGTCCAGCTTTTCTCATCTCTAATAAAGTTCTAAGCTTTAAGCTGAAATTTTTTTATTTCTTATTGTGATCTTTAATACTCTTTGCTTTTATTGAACATTTTTCTGTCAGTTACCAGTAATAAGGGCTATGATGCTGACCTTTCGTTCAGTGCTGATAGTTCCAGGCTGTGACTATGACTTTTTCTTCCAGCCGTTAGTTGTGGCTGCGAGTTAGACTTTCCTTTGGTCTCAAGTGTTCTGAGTTTAGCCTTTCCTCACGGCGTTCAAAATGCTGTGCTGAGAATATGTTTTTTTTTTCTCTTTCAATCTTTATATGTTACAGAGTGTGAGGTAGAGTTTGATATCAGTCTGTAACATTTTGGATCGTGAGCTTGACCTTTTCAAGTTCCCAGTTTTAACATTCTTGGCTCAAAGAATGACATTTCGTTCAGTCTTGTATATTTTGGACCGTGGTTTTCACTTTTTTTTTAATAGCTTTAATCTTTTTGGCTGTGAGTTTTTTAGTATTATTTCAGTATTATCTGTAGTGGGCATTGAATGAGACCTTTTTTTCAGCGTTTAACGTACTGGACTGCGACTCTTTCGTTCGGCCTCTAATCCTGTGAGCTGCGTTTGAATTTTCTTTCAGTCGGTAACGTTCTAGGCTGTTAATTTTATTTTCCTTTCAGTCTCTCGTGCATTGGGTCGTGGGTTCGATTTTCCGCACTGTCTACTACGTTTATGTAGTGGTTTTGAGTTCTGCCACTGGGAATAAAAGTATTTTGCTGTGTTTGCATCCTGGCTACCCATCTATGTGCAGGTTCTTGTGACTTCGAGTCCGGCCTGTGCACGTGGGTCAACACGCACCAAGGGGACGACTTTGACTGGACAATGACCAGAGGCAAAACTGGGACTGGTGGCACTGGACCGAATGCTGACCACACCAGAGGAGACTCACAGGGTAGGTAGAGGAGAAGACTAGAAACATGCGCGCGCGCGCGCGCGCGCGTGTGTGTGTGTGTGTGTGTGTGTGTGTGTGTGTGTGTGTGTGTGTGTGTGTGATTCAGAAGGTGTACATTCTTTTCAAATGTCGCATAATCATACAGCACTTTAAAAATCAGGTGCCGCAGGTGCCCAGTCTGTGTGTGCGTGTGTGTGTGTGTGTGTGTGTGTGTGTGTGTGTGTGTGTGTGTGTGTGTGTGTGTGTGTGTGTGTGTGTGTGTGTGTGTGTGTGTGTGTGTGTGTGTGTGTGTAAACGTTTTGTGTTAAAAGTTCTATTAAAAAAAGAACAGTGGCTATAACGCAGAGATAAGCAATGAAGACTGAAGGCGCTGCGCTGGGTTAACGATACAATTCCTGGTCCTTTTAGGAAAGTTTCTGTACAAGGAGAAGATAGACAATGAAGGCTGCATGTAGTGTGTTGTGTTAACAAATACAATTCCTGGTCCTTTTAGGAAAGTTTCTGTACAAAGAGAAGGTCGACAATGAAGGCTGCATGTGTGTGTGTTGGATTAACTACACGATGCCTGGTCGTTTTAGGGCAGTGCCTGCACATTGAGATGCTAGACGATGAAGGCTGTATGTAGTGTGTTGTGTTAACGACACAACGTCCGGTCATCTCAGGAAAGCACCTGTACATAGAGAAGACAGACAATGAAACCTGTATGTAGTGTGTTGTGTTAACGACACAACGTCCGGTCATTACAGGGAGGTACCTGTACATAGAGACGTCGGCCCCACGAGTGGTGGGCCACAAGGCGTGGCTGGTCAGCGAGAACTTCCCCCCGGTGTCTGCCAGCGGCGCTGCGTCAAGTTCTGGTACAGCATGTTCGGGACCACCGTGGACACCCTGTCCGTCTACCTCCGTGTAGCAGGTCAGTCCCTGAGAGCCCAAGCTGGGGGAGGGGGGGGGGGGGACTGAATGGAGACGGGTGAAAGCTGAAAGAATGACTCAAAAGGACGAGTTTAAATGTCGAAAAGAGCGAATGATGAATATCAAGTCGCATGAACTTTCAGATCCAGTTTTGGTGCAATCGGAAAACGCTAACTTCTGTATTTAAAAGCCACGTTCGTACTTTTTGATCTTGATGGGTGTTAAGAGTAGCCTATCTGCATTCCCCAAACGAATAAAGGTTTCAGTTTGGTGGTCATCACTGAGCAGTCTCTATGAATTTTATAATTGTGACATCGGAAATGTTAAGGTGTCGTTGTTCGCTTATCGCCTGCATTCATGCGACGGTAATACAACTCAACTGGTTTTAATATGAGAAAACTTATATCGTCTTCGACTGCATGTTTGTCATCAAAAGGCATTCTAGGAAACCAGGCTGTGCGATGCAGAAGAGTGTGTTTGTTTGACATGAAAGCTGGCTCATAGAAGCACGGCGTTCTTATCTTGTGATGTGCACTCTTTGGTGAATATGGAAATAAACATCGGATGAATTCTTTCACAGACGAGCAATTAAACGTTCGCGCAACGTTGGACCGTAAAGGCAAACTTTGACTTGCAGAACCATAATTAAAAAAAACCCATCGTGAGTCCCTGTTAAATTGTTACTTAGAAGTCATTGATTATATGGCCATATTTTTGTCAGTTGCTAATAAAATTGTGTCAAATGAATGTGTTGATAGAATAATTACAGAGGAATTATTTCGAAAAACCTGCAGCATTTTTCACAGAGATTGTGTCATGGTTGACATGTTTGTGTTGGTGCAGGTCGGAATGATTCCTACATCTGGAGGCTCCAGGGTCAACAGGGTCAAGGATGGTTGAGTGGTCAGGCCCCCATCCCCAAGGTCAACCTGGACTACAGCATTGTGTTCGAAGGCGTGCGAGGGCGGAGCTACACGGGAGACATCGCCCTCGACGACATCAGCTTCACAGAGAGCTCGTGTGGAAGTAAGGAACAGTGCTATGGTAAATCTCTGTGAAGTGGTATCAGGCACCCCTGGATTACTAATCTTGTAATGAAGCTGATGGTGTGCATGGATCGAAAGGACATGGACTAAATCTTTCGCCGGCTATGTTTAGAGGTGTCACTGATCCACTTGAAAGCAGTCTGCTGCCCCTGTCTCTTTGGGTATTACAGATTTCCCTTCCAGTGGAGACTCCCTACCTATGAAGAGACTTGATTTTCTCTAACAGTTTATTCCTTGGCTATTGTAGGTCTACTTTTCAATAAAGATTCACCCCTTTCGAGACGTGTTATTGTCTAAATGAGTTTCACCCTCCCACCAAAAATTTCTCCCTTTGAAAGACTTGTCTATACAAGTTGCACCCTCTCAATACAAATTCTCTCCCTTTGAAAGACTTGTCTCTACAAGTTGCACCCTCTCAATAAAAATTCTCTCCCTTTGAAAGACTTGTCTAAACAAGTTGCACCCTCTCAGCAAAAATGTTCTCCCTTTTAAAGACTTGTCTAAACAAGTTGCACCCTGTCAACAAAAATTCTCTCCCTTTGAAAGACTTGTCTAAGCAAGTTGCACCCTGTCAACAAAAATTCTCTCCCTTTAAAAGACTTGTCTAATCGAGCTTCACTCTGCCACCAACAGTTCTCTCCCCTTTTAAAGACTGGTCTAAACGCGTTTCTCCTTCCTATCAAAAATTTTCTCCCTTTTGAAAGATTTCCGAAAGTAGTAACAGAGAGATTCCACATTACTAATCTTACTGTTGTTGTTGCTTTTTTCATCATGTTTTTCTTTTCTTCTTTTTTTTCTTTTTTTTTTACATAGCCATACCACCCACGGCCGCACCCCCCAGCACGGCGGTTCCCCCGGTCACGCACACCACCCCGTCCACCACCCCCAACACCGGGCCCTTCAACTGCAACTTTGAGAGCGGGCTGTGCGGCTGGTCTCAGGACAGGGGCGACCAGTTTGACTGGACCCGCTACCACGGCACCACCTCCACCCAGGGTACAGGGCCACCGGCGATCACACACGCTGGCCAATAAAGGTAGGGACACAGGAAGGCACTGGCCGAAGTCTTCAGCTGTGACTTCCTTTGGGTCTGAACCTTGGCCCACCTGTTTTTAAAAGTGCAAAAAAAAAAAAAAATGAAAATGTATTTCTCCGT
>JADBJO010000612.1:180000-187500 GCA_016801955.1 Conus betulinus | reverse complement strand
AGGCGACAGCTGGAAGCTGGCCAGCGTCAGCGTGGCGGGCACCAAGCAGCCATGGCAGGTGGCCTTCGAGGCTATCCGGGGCAATGGAGTGCTGGGGGACATCGCCATTGACGATTTCTCCATCTCCTCCTCTGGTTGTGGAGGGGCCAATTTCCAGGTAGCACCGCTCGGCAAACTTGTCGTTTTCTTATCAGTGTGTGCTCTTTTTTTTGCTTTCTTTTGTGTGTTGTTGCAGTTTTCTTGTATTTCATTTCGCTTTGTTATTTATCGTGCTGTTTTATCTATACAGGGACACGTTTATGTTGCACCACACAGCCCTGCTATGATAAGTCGTGTTCGACAAGCCTATAAACAATAGGCGTATGTGTTTTGCATTGTGTGTGCGCACGCGCTTGTTGTGTGTGTATAAATATATATATATATATGGATATATATATAGAGAGAGATCTATATATCTATATATATATATGTGTGTGTGTGTGTGTGAGAGAGAGAGAGAGAGAGAGAGTGACTGACTGATTGATTGACCGATCGATTGACCTTTGAAGAGACTTTAGGGGTGAGAGTGAGGGGAGAGAGAGAGAGGCAGACAGACAGACTGACAGAGATAGAGACACAGAGTGAGAGACAGACAGACAGGCAGAAAGAGAGAGACAGAGGGAGCAAGCATAGACACACCTACTGTTCCATGTTGTATTTTCACCGCATATCTCGAGTGTGAAGTCTGTTCACAGTAGTAAATCAACCGATGCTAGCTCACCCCAGGACTGACCCTAACCCGCGGCGTTGCAGGGAACTGTGACTTGACAGCGGGCTGTGCACGTGGACCCAGGACCACTCCGGGCAGTTTGACTGGATCTCAGGGTCAGGTCCACCAGCAGCAGCGGCACCGGCCCCACGGGCGACCACACCTCCGGCCATGGTGAGTGAGTGAGTGAGTGAGTGTGTGTGTGTGTGTGTGTGTGTGTGTGTGTGTGTGTGTGTGTGTGTGTGTGTGTGTGTGGTGTGTGCGTGAGTGTGTGTGTGTGTGTGTGTGTGTGTGTGTGTGTGTGTGTGTGTGTGTGTGTGCGTGCGTGCGTGCGTGGCAGGCAAAATATCTGTCATTCCTTGAAGCCTTTAAATGCCTTATCATTTCTCAAACCAGTATATGTCATCAAGATGCGTGTCGGACAAGTGTTTGTATTTCCCTGAAGCCTTCTGCACGCGTTAACATTTCTCTAACCAGCGTATGTCATCATGATGTGCGTCAGGCAAGTATCTGTAGTTCCCTGAAGCCTTTGCATCTCCCCAAACAAACGGATGTGACTTGTGTGCCTCTGGCAGGCAAGTACATGTTCATCGAAGCGTCCAGCCCGAGGAGGCTCAACGACAAGGCGTTCCTGGCCAGCGAGATGTTCCCTGCCGGCTCCGCCAGTTGCTTCCACTTCTGGTACAACATGTACGGCCGCGACATCAACATCCTGAGGGTCTGGGTCCGCCAGAAACTCCAACAGCATGCAGGTGCCCGTCTTCCAGCTGAAAGGGCAGCAGACGGACGGCACGCACTGAAGCAGGGGCAGGTGCCCATCCCCACGCAGAGCGATTCGTTCAGCGTGAGTTGGGGTTTGATAAAGCGTGTGTGCATTGTTTTAGTATGAAACAGCGTGTGGTTTGCGGTGTTTTCTGTAGCTGTTCAATAACACGCAGGCAGATTTAGTTTTCTCTTTACAGAGTGACCCAATGTCATGTTTGTTTTTGCTACCTGTAGAATGGTGTAACGTGAGGCTTGCTTTGTTTTCTATTTAATGACGTGGGTGGGTGGGTGGGTGTTTCGTTTTCGTTGTTGTTGTAGAATGACATAACTTGAGGTTTGTTTTATTTTTATATGAAATGACGCTGTGTGAAGTTTGTATTGTTTTTCTGTAGAATGACGTAATGTCAGCCTTCTGACTGTATTTTTTCTTCTCACACAGAGCGGGAAGGAGTATATCACATAAGCCATTAGCTCTTTTTACAGGTACTTGCAACAGTTGTTCATTTTATTGGTTCATTACTTTTGTTATCTCTTTATTTGTATGTCTGTTATTATTTTTTTCAGATCGTGTTTGAGGGAGTGAGAGGCCCCTATGTGTTGGGAGACATTGCTATTGATGATGTGTCTTTCGACAACTCATCCACGTGTACCTGTGAGTCACATTGTCTTTCTGTGTTCTTTCTTTCCTTTCTTTCTTTGTTCCTTTTCTTCTTTTCCTTCGTTTTATCTGTACTTGTACATGTTTTTTTTTCT
Organism: Conus betulinus; assembly: GCA_016801955.1. Taxonomy (NCBI): domain Eukaryota; kingdom Metazoa; phylum Mollusca; class Gastropoda; order Neogastropoda; family Conidae; genus Conus; species Conus betulinus. The sequence goes on along the minus strand of JADBJO010000612.1, from coordinate 185,234 downwards.
TCTGTCATCAGTATTTGTTGGCGTGTTTTCTTTCAGTCTTTGTTCTGTCTTCGTCTCTTCCTGTCTTCCTTTTTCGTTTCTGTGTTAAGTGCAAGTTTAGTGAGAATCAAGGGTCTGGGACTCTAGCGAGAAGATTATTCACATGTTTCTCTTTTCATGTCTGTTCTTTTCAGTATTTCTTTCTTCAGCGTAAGCGTAGCGAAAGATAAGTCCCGCGCTGTTAGGGGAAGGTGTCTTCACCAGACATATCACCTTACACGTCGCGCAGTATCGACATTAAACCTGAATGTGAACATTGACAACTCCACTGTCCTCTGTTGACAAACAAAAAGATGAAGATCTCAGCCGTGGAAAATGGTGAAGCGGAGAAAGCTGAGAGACATCAGCGAGTGATTGAAGTCAGTGTGCCAGGTAGTCGGTGGAGGCTGGGACTCTTTGATTTAACGTGTGGTCACAAAAGTGATATTAGAAAAAAGGAAAAGATTAGATGAAATAGTAAACTAAGTCGATGGAACTCCAGTCTACAACAGTGCTGTGTTATGTACACGAAAGTAATACAAGGGGGTCGGGAAGAAGCGGAAGATGAGATCAGGGGCAAGGGGAGGGGGGGGGGGGAGTGAGATGAGAGGTGGAACCTCTCTGTCAGCCCAGCAGGGCATGGGTACTTGAATCAGTAAAGGAGAGGATGAAACAGCTGAAAGAGAGAGTGGGCTCCGTTTTCCATGATGCTGTGCCCTTGACATGATGAATCTCCAACAAGTCCACAGCCTTTTTTTTTTTTTTTCAAAGAATTAACCGAACGCCTGCTGCATAGTTGAACTTCATATCGTTTACAACAAAAAATCCCAGCTATCGGAAAGGACATTCGAATCTCGCGCAAGCGTATACTAGCAATGGTCAATGTTATCTCGGCATCAAATGGCAAGAGAGCAATGAGTGTGTTCATCACGTGCCCTGCTGTTTCAGTGACGCCCAGCACCGCCAAACCCAGTCAACCAACCCCGTGACCTTCCGACCTTTGGCCCCTACCACACCTGTGGTCACCACCGTCACCACCCACACCACCGTCACCACCACGGCGTCTACTGCAGGTGATTAAAAAAAAAAAAAGCGTCGTTCTTTAATCTCTTCGTTGTTCTTCTCATTGCGAAGATGAGTGAATGCTCCTTCTTCGTTTTCATTCCAAAGTGGTGTTTAATCTTGCCTGAAGAAGTCAAAAGGCGTCGTCGTGTTTTGCCTTTTAATTTTTTTTTTATGTTAACCGCCGGAGTCACAAAAAATACATTTTAGAATTCATTTCACTCCTTTCATTTTTAAAAAAAAAATTGCCTCTTTCCATGTTGTTTCTCCGGACACATGTCCATGTAGATTTGAAAACGCTAGTTCTCAATTTTGTTTTTTGTCGAACATGTCTCATTTTTCTAAAGGAGGGGGGGGGGGGGGGGGTGGGGGGGGGCATAGCGGGGGGCTCGGGCTGGGGAACAGGTTTTAAGAATTATGCATCAGTTTTTCAGGAGCATTTACGATGATGATCACAGAAACGGAAGCGAAATCTCTTGAGTTCAAAAATTTGCAAAAGGAGAGACGGTGTACTATGCTTGTAAAGAGTCAGTGTTGCTGTACTCATGATGTTTCTCGTTCTCTCTCTCTCTCTCTCTCTCTCTCTCTCTCTCTCTCTTCTCTCTCTCTCTCTCTTGTCAGGAGCGGTGACGTGTGATTTCACGAGGGATTTGTGTGGCTGGAGCCAGGACAAGACCGACAACTTTGATTGGCTGCGACATGCTCATGGCACGTCCTCTGGTGGCACAGGGCCCAGGGGCGATCATACCACGGGATGTGAGTCTGTCAGGATGGGAGAGCTGGAGCTCTGAAGTGTGTGCGTGTGTGTGTGTGTGTGTGTGTTGTGTGTGTGTGTGTGTGTGTGTGTGAGTGAGTGTAAATATGTGTGTGTATGTGTGTGTGTGTGTGTGTATGTGTGTGTGTGTGTGTGTGTATGTATGTATGTGTATGTATGCATGTGTGCGTGTGTGTGTGTTGGGGGGGGGGCTCATAGTCACCGTACCATTTTACTTCATCGCAGAAAAGTATCGAATATGAGTTCCTCTTCCCAGATCGTGGAGCGTTAGCCATTATTCACTTAATCAATTGCTTAGTTACATTTGGTTCACTTCATCACTCACTACCCTTTCTGGAAAAAAACCCCTCAACATCTGGAATTCTACCTCGTCTTCGTAGACTTCAAGGCGTTCCACAGCGTCTGGCAGGAGGGCGCTCTGGGGCCACCATGGAGGAATCTGAACATCGGTCAAAGGCTGAAACACACGGTCTTGGAGCTGTAGTCCACAGCAACAAATGCCGTTCTCACACAAGGCGAAATTGTAGAACTTTTCCACACTTCAGTTAGAGTTTGTCAAGGCTGATGCCTATCTCCAGCATTGTTCAACATAATTCTGGATCCTCGAAGGCATTATGTGTGTTGCTTTTGAAAAATAGATCGGATCCTAAAGCACTGGGGGGGGGGGGGGGGCATCCCATACAAACCTTTGCCCCGCAAACGACTTCAGTGGCCTGGCGAGCTGTGAACAAAACTCGCCAGGCTTGTTCGAAGAGCCGATGAACTATCAACAAGATATGGCATAGGAATCAGCGGCGAGAAGACCCAATCAATGGCCGGCCATCACTACTGATATAGATGTCGATGGACCAAAAAAACTGGTACGTGTTCAACAATTTACTGACCTGGGATCTATCATTGCATGAAGGGATCCACTCTAGGAATCCTCTCAAGAATAGCAAAAGACAACATCATCACTCTGCAAGAGAAAGCCACATGGGAGGAGAGTAGTATCCCCAAAAAAGACGAGAAATCAGGGTCCTGTGCGCTCGAGTATTTCCATTTCACATGTGCACGTGAGACATGCATTCTCTGGAAAGACAACTCCAAGTCAAGACATGGAGGCGAGGTGTCTTCGCAAAATGCTAAGCGTCAGGTATGCTGACTATATCATGAATAAATAATTGCTCCGAACTATCAAGCAGCGTATCGTAGCACCGTATGTAGATTTGTTGATATTAGCTAAAAACAAACAAACAAACAAAAACGCTGGTGTTGCCACGTCACAAAGATCTAGTAGTCTTGCTGAAACAATCTTATTGGGGAGGAAGCAAAAGGGGGAACGAACACACACAACACACACACACACACACACACACACACACACACACACACACACACACACACACACACACACACACACACACACAAGCAAGCGCGCGCACGCGCACACGCACGCACACACACACACACACACACACACACACACACACAACACACACACACACACGAAGAAAACAAAGAAAGGAAAAAGGATAAATAACATTGCAGAGTGGATATGAAAAACCATTTGCAAAAACTCAGATCTTGGCACAGAGCCTACAAAGCTGGGGAAAACTTAGAGGACAGGTCTTCAGTGTGCGGAACCACGATGGCTCTTCGCGGAGGTAACAGAGAAGATAACAAGAGAGTTTCTTACTTAACCGTCTGTAGCCTCTGCCTACTACGGTCTCAAGGTTTTGCACATGGGTGTAGCGCATATGCACTGGTCCACCTACAGTGAGACTTTCTTGGTGTGGGTGAAATCCACCATAAAACGTGCGTGATGGAAATGATCGTGTTTATATTTCACTGCAACCTTGTGTACAAAATGTACGAGTTGCAAGTCACCCCGTTTCATACTTGATGAAAAATGCGCACGTTTTCAGTTAATCATGGCATTTCTTCAACCATAAATGCGCATGATGCAAATGATCCGTCTTTTTTCTCTCATTACAACCGCTTGTTGCGAATGTACGCGTTGCAAGTCACCATACTTTGTATTTTGTGAAAAAACGCGCATGTTTTTTAATTCATTAGCATTTCTTCAACCCTAAATATGCATGATGCAAGTGATCGTGTTTCTCTTTCACTGCAACCGTTTGTTGCGAATATATGCGTTGCAAGTCACAATATTCTATCATTTGCGAAAAATGCGCACAGTTCATTACAGCATTTCTTCAGAGCTGCCTCTACATCTATAATCAAGGCCTTTCCCCCCCCCCCCCCCCATATCGCTAGACTGTTTGTTGCGGCTAGGTTCTTACATTAGACATTCAGACGCTTTACTTCCTTTCGGCTTCATCACGAGCGTGCACGTTGCAGCGGGATACTACATCTACATCGAGACGTCGTCCAACCACCTGAACGACAAGGCCCGCTTGCTGAGCCCCACCCTACAGCGCACCGCGCCCGGCTGCTTCAGCTTCTGGTACAACATGTACGGGCAGCACATCAACGCCCTCAACGTCTACCTGGCCAACGACAACTCCCTGCCCGGCTCCCTCATCTGGACCCATGAAAGGCACGCAGGGACCCACCTGGCACAGCGCGCAGGTCAACGTCCCCGCCGACACCAAGCGGGTGAGAGAGGGAGGGGGGGGTGTTAGAGTGGGAGGGGTGGGGGTGGGGCGCGTGCGCGCGCGCACATGTGTGTGTGTGTGTGTGTGTGTGTGTGTGTGTGTGTGTGTGTGTGTGTGTGTGTGTGTGTGTGTGTGTGTGTGATAGTTATGGTGGCAAGTGTGTGTATATGTAATGGTAGTAGTCGTGAAGGTATGTGTGTGGTGTTGGTGTTGATAGTATGTATTTGTGTGCATGTGTGTGTGCATGTGTGTGTGTGCGTGTATGCATTATGTTTGTGTGTGTCTAGTGGAGAGAGTGTGTATGCATTTTATTTTACCAGGGTAATGAGATAAGCAAATTGCGCATGCTTTTTTTCCACCCAGCCCTGAGGAGAGAGAGAGAGAGAGAGAGAGAGAAGAGAGAGAGAGAGAGAGAGAGAGAGAGAGAGAGAGCTTTTTTCTAGTCATCCATCTATGTTAGAAGGACGCTGTGAAGCAATACAGAGACGACCTATACCATGTCACCCTGTGTGCCGACAGATCGTGGTAGAGGCCTTGAGAGGTTCCGGCTACCAGGGAGACATCGCCCTAGACGATTTCAAACTACAAGACAACAGCTGTTCCCGTAAGTGCCAGTGACACACCCACATCCACCTACAGCTCCCGGCAGGGTAGGAAATGAGAGTTAAGATCGCTTCACAAAGCCCAGTTCAGGCTGCTCGACAACCCGCCCTCGTATTGACCAGTAACACACCTGTGTCAGCAGATAACTATCAGCACTAACAATATTCAGAATCACT
>JADBJO010000612.1:172500-175000 GCA_016801955.1 Conus betulinus | reverse complement strand
AAGAAGAGGGATGGAAAGTTTGATAATGGCGGAAGAAGAGGGAAGGAAAGTTTGATAGTGGCGGAAGAAGAGGGAAGGAAAGTTTAACAGTGGCGGAAGAAGAGGGGTGGAAAGTTTGATAATGGCGGAAGAAGAGGGAAGGAAAGTTTGATAGTGGCGGAAGAAGAGGGGTGGAAAGTTTATAGTGGCGGAAGAAGAGGGGTGGAAAGTTTGATAATGGCGGAAGAAGAGGGATGGAAAGTTTAACAGTGGCGGAAGAAGAGGGGGGATGGAAAGTTTAACAGTGGCGGAAGAAGAGGGATGGAAAGTTTAACAGTGGCGGAAGAAGAGGGGTGGAAAGTTTGATAATGGCGGAAGAAGAGGGGTGGAAAGTTTAATAATGGCGGAAGAAGAGGGGGGAAAGTTTGATAATGGCGGAAGAAGAGGGATAGGCTCTGCATTTAATCATGCTGTACCCCAGACACAAGATGAATCTGTAGCACATTTATGTCCTTGAGGTCATTAACCAGTGACTTGAACCCTTAACCTGTTTTAACTTTTCCCAGGGTGTACCCGCTGCCACATCTGTTCGCTCCGCTTTCTCTTTGTTTTTTTTTTTGTGTATCATATTAGTAACACCTCCTCACCCCCCTTTTTTTGTAAAAACTAAACATATGATGCACAAGGGTCCTCGTTTCATCCTATGCAAAAGTAGTCACTCGGTCCATCACTCATGGCTGAGTGCACAGGAGAAGAAAACATCTGCCGTGTGCGAAGCTCAAAACCACGACTCCGGGATTTGCTCTCTTTCCAGACCTTGACGAGTGTGCTGGTCAGGTGTCTATCATTCAGTCAGTCAGTAAAATGTAACATTGGTCCATCTGTTGTAGGGGATACGTGTCACTCAGGAGTATACTGTGGCACCTTTCCTGCAAATGTTGTGCATGACTAAGCTGCCGAGCGTTGTTCATTTGATTGTGATGTTCATATCGCGTAATTATGTTGTGCGACTGTTTTCCACATTTTGACAGGTGTTCAACAAAAAAAAAAAAAACCACAGGATATAAGGCTGTTGTAGATCGTGTTTTTTTCAGTGAAAACAAAACAGAACGAAGCAGATTATTATCATAACCGGGAAATATGGGTTACGGTGATAACCATGATCATCATCATCGTCATCATCATCAGCATAATCAACGCCCATCTTGCGCCGAGTTCGAGAAGATAATTAATTGCTCGTTCGTTTTCATTGTCCTGAATGTTGTCTGTCTTGCCTGAAGAATACATAAGAAGTCGAAACGCGTCGTGTTTTGTCTTGTAATTTGTTTGTCCCTGTTCCCTGGAGGATCAACTAAACAGGTTTTGAAAAAAAATCGTAATTTCGCTAGTTTTTTTTAAGATATTAAAAGCATGAGAGAGAGAGAGAGAGAGAGAGAGAGAGAGAGAGAGAGAGAGAGAGAGAGAGAGACCCTGCAGTCACCTCACTTTGAAATCAGCACGATCCTCATCGTCGTGTTTTGTTGGTAGGAGATGCCGTGTTTATGATCAGCACTGCTGCTTGCTTTCATGCGAGTTCATGAAGGCCTCTTCTTTTCTTTACTGGTATATCCACTCGTTGTCTGGTGTTGCCGCAGGTTACTATGTGTTCATCGAGTCCAGCCAGCCCCGCCACAGAGGGGACAAAGCGTGGCTGCTGAGCGAAAGTCTGTCCAAGACGGGCAGCACCGTGCACTGCCTGTCCTTCTGGTACCACATGTACGGCACCAGCATAGGAACGCTCAACGTCTACACCGCCACCAACGGCTCCATGCCCGGCAGCATCCACTGGCAGCTGTCTGGTAACCAAGACAACGCATGGAAACAGGGGCGTTTCACCGTGACTTCCCCTGTGGACTTTAACGTGAGTTGTTGGAATGTGTGTGTGTGTTGAAGATCGTGAAGGCCTTGGTCAGTCGGTGTGGGGTTAAGGTTTGGCCTTTTGACCAGAGAATCACAATAACATCAGAAATATCTGCATCCAGTTGATCAATGGAAAAAGAAGGCATATGCTAATAATTGAGGAAGGTGTTGAGTCTCATTTTTTTTTAACTTCGTGCTTAGTTTAAGAAGAATCCGACAAGACACTGATCGATGTTAAATTTCAAAGGATACCTGCTTATTTCATTCTGAAAATGAAGGGCTCAGCAAAAATAGACAGTTGCGACATCAAACAAGACATACCCTTCAGTGTACTTAGTACGTATTTTTCGGGGCAAAAGAGAACCAACAAAAAGTGGGGGGAAAAAAGAAAAGAAAACATTTCAGAGGATTATCAGCTAAGAGCTTAACACTTTCACTGGTTTATGTTTAATTGACAGTTGAACACAGAATTGTTGAGAAATTGTATACACATTTTGACGACCAAAAAAGTTCATTGGTGATGCGCAGGAACAGCAAATTAAATGAATTTGTTGATGGTATGTTGTAATCATTGAAAAAGTGGCTTCATGTACACTCCACACGCGATGTGAAAAGAGTGAGC
>JADBJO010000612.1:162500-170000 GCA_016801955.1 Conus betulinus | reverse complement strand
TGCGCGCGCATGAAAGAGAGAGAGTGTGTGTGCGTGTGCGTGTGCAAGAGAAGGAGGAGGGACAGACAGACAGACAGACACACACACACACACACACACACACACACACACACACACACACACACACACACGAGAGAGAGAGAGAGAGAGAGAGAGAGAGAGAGAGAGAGAGAGAGAGAGAGAGAGCGGGGTGTGTGTTAGCGCTAAGGAAGCTGAAAACGTTGCCTGGCAGTTCTGCCTATATGGGAAACATGTTCATTGAGAACGGGTCGAGGAAACGCGTGTATGAATGCTACAAAAATGATACATAATAAAGAGGTAGAGATCATCCCCTTACAATCAAGATTCTTATAAGTCTGGCTGTCAACCACTAGAGATCTAAAATGCATTCCCTGACAGTTCTTGTTTCTGATAAATGACATCAAATTTTTGTTAACAGGCGGGCAAAGTACTGAGAATATAAACTGTGAAAATGATACACACAAGGAAATGGACTTAGATCTCTGATGCCAGAGACTTTCACAGGCACAGACGCGTCGTTAACCTTGTTTTAACGTTGGTTCCAGACGGCTATTACGTTTACATCGAGACGTCTTCCCCTCGGCGCCCCAACGACAAAGCGCGCCTGTTGAGCCCCTCCCAGAGCGGGTCGGGCGTGCAGTGCGTCACCTTCTGGTACCACATGTACGGCGCCAACGTCAAGACCCTGAACGTCTACGTCACCAGCGACGCCAACCTGGGCGCGGGGTGTGGACCAAGTCCGGCACCCAGGGAACCGTTGGAGGAAGGCCACGGTGGACGTCAGCATCGGCAACAACCCCAGCAGTTCAACGTGAGTTGGGGGAAGGGGGGGGGGGCTTCTTTCTCTCATGTCCCGTAAGTCCATGGGGAACCACTGGGGGACCACAGTGAAGAACGGTTCCACTGGTACCTCCAGTTCTATCGGTTACATGAGGAGGCAATGGTTTCGCTGTCCATTCTGCAATGCTGTTAATCCAAACAAATCTTAAATAAATGTTAGCGAACCCGCCAAGAGAAACGTGAGCAAACCAGTCACAAGACAAAACACGTCGCGTTTCGACCTCTTAGGTCTCCTTCAGGCAAGACACAAAACAAACAGGACAATGAAAATGAACGAGTTTGTCACCTAGCTCTGATCTCTTCAGCGCAAGGGAGGCGTTGAATGAAAAAGGAGGCTGTTAGAAGGGAGACAGTGCGTGAGCCAAGGTAGCAATGATGATAATTATATTACTGACAGGAACACTAATGAAGGTGAAAATATTGAAATGATAAATTAAGACAGGACTGCTACCTTTTGGTGATAATAAGGCAAATAGCAGTTGTAGTATGGGAGAAAAGAGAGTGGGTTAGAGGATTCTTAAACAGCATGGCTGCCGTGGCAACAGTCATAGTGGGCGATGGTGATGTTAATGCTAGTGGTGGTAAGATCAATACTAACAATAGTATTACTGATGACACCGCTAACAACTATTGTGAAGGTAAAGGTAATAGAAGCATGATACAGAAACATATTTAGAAAAACATTTTTTATAATAATCATAATAAATATATTCAAGAAAAAAAAAAACGTTAATCCATTCTTTAAATAAATGTTAATCCATTCTTTTTTCACGTTCTTCACCTCAGGGGCCAGGCGCCACCCTGAAGAACGGTTTATACAAGGTTCCTCCAGTTCTGTGGCTTGTGTGTACCAAGGCAATGGCTTCTCCTGTTCATTCTGAAGTGTTGTTGACCCATCCTTTTTTTTCTGTCTATCTTTCCGTCGTCCCCCCCCCCCCCCCCCCCCCCTTGGCAGTTCTTTGGAGGATTATTTCAACCAAGCCCATCGGATCTTGTTACGTAACCATTGGTGGCTACGTTAGGACAATGTCCTCAAAAAAAAACGGGGAAGGGAAATGTTTCATTCATACGATCCGTTACCTGACGTATTTCTTCACTCTGTTCTCCACGTGTCACGTTACTTGCTGTTTCAGACACAGAGAGCAAAGCAATGTGTGCACTTTATCCATACACAGCCTTCGTCTGTGTTCGAAGTGTGTGTGTGTGTGTGTGTGTGTGTGTGTGTGTGTGTGTGTGTGTGTGTGTGTGTGTGTGTGTGTGTGTGTGATACCCCCGCAAAGCAATGTGTAATTTTTATCCATACACGGCCTTTTTCTGTGTGTTTGAATTTTGTGTATGTGTGTGTGTGTGTGTGTGTGTGTGTGTGTGTGTGTGTGTGTGTGTGTGGTGTGTGTGAGGACGACAGAAAAAAGGATGGATTAACAACATTGCAGAATATACATATTGCAACACGCTCTCTCTCTCACTCACGCACTCACGCACGCACACATACACACACACACACACACACACACACACACACACACACACACACATACACACAGAGCATATTGAATACATTGGTGTGACGTGACAGGTGGTGCTGGAAGGTATCCGAGGCAATGGCATACGGGGAGAGACATCGCTGTGGATGACATTTCCATCCGGAACGGATACTGTAAGTCTGTTTGCCATGTCAAATGCCGACGTCTAACCGTATCCCCCCCATCCCCCCCCCCCCCCGCGCCCATAGAGGTACCAACATATGACTTCGCCATGAGCAGCACATTTCCTGAACAGAACAGGGACACAAAGTGATAAAAGTGCAAGAACAAGTAACGCCTTCACTCCGCGCTGGAAACTGGAGTTGTAACCATGAAGTGATGGTTAGGTCTATCTTAATCAACGAAGCGAAACTTTAAAATGCTTTTTAAACACAAACAAAGTTTTAGCTGCTGCATGGTTGCCAAGAGAGAATAGTAGCAACAGAAGAAATGACAACAGCCATCATAGTTTCAATACTAAAAGCAATGATGGATACAATAGTCTAGCATACACACGATGACTTAGTATTAAACACAATAGTCAGCAAAGGCTTGGCTAAGCTAATATATATATATAAAATAATGAATTTCAAATATACGTAACAGAGCAGCTTGGTGTTGCAACGACTGCAGGAAATATTGAATTATAAACAAAGCTTGCTCTTTATATCTTAGGTTGAAAAATATAGGAGAGATAAGCATTCATATCTGCAGTGGTAGATAATTGCCTAACTAACAGTATGCGCTTGAGTGTGTGAATGATAAATGCTTCACACAATGAGCGTTCAGCAAGCTTATAATCTCCAAGGGGAACACAATCTCCAAAGGGAGGAAACTCACTAACATATTACAACTTCTGGTCAGATACCGGTATTTCGAAGTCTGATTGTTTCTGCTCAGTGACCGCGGAAAGTGTTAGCTTGACTTCGCTGCCTTTTTGGTTTTAAGCAGAATGCTATCCCAGAAAAAGGCCGGTGTGCATTACCATAGTATGTTTGTTGAGTTTTCAAAAAACCAACCCAAGGTGTCACCTAAGAAGCAAAAGAAAATCATGAAACAGCAAAACAAGCTACATTTTCTTGTGAAAAGTAGAAAATATAAAAAGATAACCCCCTAAGACACAAGTGCTCAATTTCTTAAGACACAAGTGTTCAGTTTCTTCAATCTAAGACATAAGAGCAAGCTTTGTCTATAATTATATGTATACAGAGAGAGAGAGAGAGAGAGAGAGAGAGAGTATAGCAAGAAGAGACGTGGGTGAAGATGAAAGGATAGACCAAGGAAATGAACGCTGTGTCCCTGCTACTTTTGTTTTGAATGCGAATTGTTTGGTTACCGAGTCAGCACGTAATGCTGGGAAATTCTGAACTTCAGGCATCAGCTTGAAGGCTTAGTAAGCATTGGCTAGAAAACTTATAATTGTGAATGACATACAAATTGAGATAATAAAGTTTACTTGACTTGACTTGACGTGACTTGACATAGCCTAAATCATATCGGCTAACCACTGTTCGGATTTGTGGGGGATTTGTGAAATGTTCAACGAATTACGTTTTGAATTAAACCTGAAAAACTTTCTGTGCACAAAAAAGCAACTAAAGCAAACCCTAACATAATGATGATGGCAGCAACAGCTGACAGTGTGTTTCATTAAAAAAAAAAAGCTATCATGCATTAAGCTTCATGTTGATCACACAGACGTTACCGTGCAAGTCATCATCTTAGATGTACTCCAGAAAACATTAGAATTCAGAAAACACGGTGCCTTCATCCCTGGCACCATTACAGATAAATATCATTTATCCCCAGAGATTTAAAAAAAAAAACCAAAAGGACCCATTTTGTTTTCTTTCGATGCCTATTTACCTTCATTTTATCACGATCAGGGATATCTCTAACCTTGGCGTACACCTGGCAGGTAATTCCAGCGGGCTGGAAGCGGGCACGTGCAACTTCGAAGATCCGCAGCTGTGCGGCTACCAGCAGGACCACAGCAACGCTGACAAGTTTGACTGGACACGACAGGCCAGGGGACAGGCACCTCAGGCACTGGACCGTCCAATGACCACACGTACGGGACAGCCCAAGGTAACAGCAACCCTTGGACAGATTCAGTGAGAATTGCAATGTGGTGAGATCCCCGTCCGGCCTCCCTGTCAAAATAGTCCATTCTTATTTACAGACCATTCTGGACTTGTTTTAAACTTGATTATCGATTATTATATAAATGAAATATGGAGAAAAAAATCTGGCGAACAGAAATGATACAGGAAGAGCATGGATTTATTCGGCTTGTGTTACCTATAATACGTCTCGCGTTGTGATTGCTAAGCTGTTACATAATGTCACTGAATTGCTGTTAAAATGCTATTAAAAAACTTTGAGATGTTTTAGTGCTGCCCATTTCAAAATTTACTATTTCTTTCTCCCACATTGTACTGATTTTTGTTACATGCTCTGAATGGATGATATGACTGAAATGCATAGCGTATTTGATTTAGCTAGAAACCAATAGGGAGTCTGGAGATAAGAAGCCTCTTACTTTTGACATTAACTCGCACTCAAATAAGTTTTTTTTTTTGCTGAGGATTGAATTCTTTTAACCAAAACAGATTTTTTCAATGTCCGGAAATTGAGAAGAAAAAAAAGTGTTGGCAGAAGTCAATTAATTGGACTGAATAATTAATTGAAAGAAGCTGTCTTTCACAGGAACTAATTTGGTGGGCTTGGAACAAGGGACAATTGCCATGGTATTGTAGTAACAGTGTCACACAGAAGCTGACGATGACTATGTGGTCTCCAGGGCACTACATGTTCATCGAGACCTCTTCCCCTCGGGTGCGAGGAGACAACGCCCTGCTGCTCTCTCCCCAGCACCCGGCCAGCTCCGGGGACGTGTGTGTCTCCTTCTACTTCCACATGTACGGCTCCTCCATCGGCACCCTCAACCTCAAGGTACCCGTCTCGGAGCTGTAGCAGTGTCCTAGTCCTTTGATGCCGCCTTATTCTGAGGCATTAGGCCACTGATTCCAGCGACCCCGAACACCCAGCAGTTTTTCTGTTGCAGCTCTAGCACCGGTAGTCTACAGGGCAGCAGCCAGTCAGATTGTCCGGCAAGCAAACCCGCCAGAGTAGACACAGCTGTGTTGCAGAGTCACCGCGGTAGTCTTCAGTGGTGCCTGTTCTGATATATAGTACAGGAGACCGTGGTGTCCTCTGACGTCTTAAGATCTGGCGTGAATGGGTAAAACTGATTTGTAGCTGCGTTGGGAGAATTGTGTGTTCTGGCTGCTGCAGGCAATGATGAACACCGACCTTTCTTGTTCAGCCTTCGGACTTAATGTTTCAGACATTTCATCAATGTTCATGAAGTTACGTCACTATTGCTCAGTACTTGGTTCAAGGAAAAGGGTTCTTGTCAGCTGGCGTCAGTATGTAAGCAGCCAGTTTGTGAACACTTTGAACATGTTGATACGGTCTGCTTTCACGGTCAAAGCGCATGAATGATACACTTAAATTTGATACCTTTCAGTTTTCTTCTTTTTGTTTCTCGCAACCATTGCGTTTGTTCCGTTTTGCCATTGTTTTGTTGTTGCTTTGTACTTTTTCTAAAATGTTAGGGTGGATTTTTTTGCGTCGGTCTCCATTTCTTTGTCTATATATCCGTCCACCCTGTCCATCCATCCATCCATCTCTCTTTCACTCCTTCCTCTCTCTCCAAAGTTTCTCTGTTTCTTGTCTACTCTGAAATTCTCTGGCATTGTTCCAGCTGAAGACCGGCCAAACCCTGGGAAATCCAGAATGGTCAATGTCTGGTAACCAAGGAAACGGGTGGCAGAAGGCTCAGGTCAACCTCCCGGCCAGCAAAGTGACCAGCCCCTTCCAGGTGGGTGGAGCACGAACAGAGACAAAACACGCGCAGCGTTTGCTCATCCCTGGTCGATGCTGCATCAGGAATGACACAACTGAAACGGTGTTAATAACGAACAAGTAGGATAGACCATTCTCCCATGATGATGAAGTAGATAGTCGCCCACAACTCCAAACGAATGCTGCTTACGACTCCGAATCGCCCAGATGGAAGCGTTTGTTAGAGTTCTTTTTAAAAGGGATGAAATCATGTTCAGGGAACAGGGAAAAAGAAAACGGACATCAAAAATTAGCGACAGGCTTATTTTCTAGTGTCCTAACCCCCATGAACACGAGCGCCCAACGTGCGCACGTCTGCACACCCACAGGATAGTCCGATAAGATTTCACACAATGAGAGCATTGACAGAAGCGTGGAATAGACCCACATTCACGCAGAGATAGGAGACTAGAGCAGCGGCTGATGTTGTCTAGCTGTGAACAGTCACACTGCTGGTTATGTGCTTTTTACAGATTGTGTTCGAAGGCATCCGTGGAGCCAATTACCGTGGGACATCGCCATTGACGATGTGAACGTCACCACTGGGGGATGCCCATCATGTGAGTCTGTTGTTTATATATGTTCTTTCATTACCCCTCCTCTCCCCCCTCCCCCCCCACCCCTTATTTTTCTTTCTTTCTTTCTTTCTTGTGTGTACTAGAAGTTATTTTTATATGATGTATATTAGAACACTGTACATTTATGCACTTTGCGCACGCACATGTACACACGCACGCACGCTCGCGCGCGCACACACACACGCACGCACACACACGCACGCACGCACGCGCGCACACACACACATACCCACCCACCCACCCACACACACACACACACACACACACACACTCGTGCACGCACACACGCACGCACGCGCGCGTGAATACACACACACACACACATGAACGCACGCACGCACGCACGCATGCACGCACGCACGCACGCGCACGCACGCACACACACACACACACACACACACACACACACACACACACACACACACACACACACACACACACACACACACACGCACACGCACGCACGCACGCACGCACGCACGCACCCACGCACGCACGCGCGCACGCATTCATATAAGCACCAGACTGAGAAACGCTAAATGGAGATGCATAAATTTAAGACGAGTGTGAGGTAGGTCTAATCAGAAATATGAGTTTGAAATGTTCTATCCATAATGATGTTTGTCATT
>JADBJO010000612.1:147500-157500 GCA_016801955.1 Conus betulinus | reverse complement strand
AAAAGTGATAGTCTCTAATGGAAGGAAATTTAAAACCGAAAGGTCTTTTTTGAGACGTTTACCCGCGTCTTATTTCCCGTAACATACATTCACGCGAGTTAGAAAGCAACTGATTGTTTAAAAAAGGAAAGGCCTCTACTGGAAAAAAGGGAATCTAAATTCCATTGGTTTTACGCATATTCCTGAAGTGCATTCAGCCAAATCGGAAAACTTCTTGTAAGCTTCCGGATAAAATAACCCCCTAAAGGGGAGTCTACATTCCGAAGGTCTTCAATGCGACATTTAGCTGCGTATTTATTCCATTATATTCATTCAGCCAAGTCAGAAAACTTCTAGTTATGTTTAATAATAATAATAATAATGAATACTTATATAGCGCCTATTCTCGGCGAGAGACCAAGCTCTAAGCGCTTTACAATCCACACTCGTTCACACAACGGGCTGCCTACCTGGTATAGTGCCGACTGAAGAGCTGCCAGCTGGCGCTTCATTCAGTCGTTTCCCGTGTCATCCAGTCAATATCGTTCAATATCGTTCACTCACTTTCCTTACTTCCTCCATTCTTTCAATCTCTCACGCAGGGTGCATGTTATGTGTAACGTGTCATCCATACCAACGGCCAAACTGGCCTTCTCTTCCGAAAGTTGGTGATGGGATTTTACGTGTGTGCAAGATGTTATGCGTGCGTTCACACACGGAACCTCGGTTTATAGTCTCATTCGAAGGACTGTAGGGGAATGGAGTCAGAACCAAATGTTAACTCCGAGAGAAAAAATCCCCCTGTACCGAAATTCGAACCCGTAACCTCAGGATCACGAATCCGGCGCTCTACCTACTGAGCTATTCCGGCCCCCTAATGTTTCAAGAAAACAGACCTCTAATCTGAGGCAGCCTAAATTCCAATGGGATTCATCGATACGCTTGATTACGTCTCCCTTAGGTACATTTATCCAAAGCAGAGAACTTCTAGTATTGTTCCAGAAAAGGAGCCTCTTAAGAGGGTAAAGGGGGGAAGGGGGTGGTCCAAATTACAAACGTTTTGTTTTTTTGAGGTCTTTAACTAGGTTAGTATTTCCACAAATGCATTCAGCTAAGGAGACTTCGTCCTTCTGCTCTCCAAACACACCTGGTATTTGTGCAGTCCCAAGGGAACGCCAACTGCAACTTCGACGCCGACTTCTGCTCGTGGAGTCAGGACAAGACAGACACGTTTTGACTGGCAGCGACAAAAGGGGTCCACCCCCACCATAGGCACCGGACCCACGGCTGACCACACCTCGGGCAGTAAGTCCGATTTTTGTTGTTGTTGTTGTTGTTTTTTTAACATCCCCTCAGAGGGAGTTTCAGAGTGAGGGGACTGCAGGCGGAAACTGAAGCCCATTTTAAAAGGAACTTTAAAGTGACTGCCGGTTGAACAAATTACAAGACAAAAAACACAACGCGTTTCGACCTCTTAGGTCTTCTTCAGGCAAGAGAAACAACATTCAGGACAATAAAAATAACCAACAAGCAATCACTTATCTTCTCAAATTCGGCGCAAGACAGACATTTCAAAATAATTGTGAAAGGAGTTTAAAGCTAAGTGTTTTGTTTTGTTATTTGTCTGCCCATGTTAACTGGCTAATTACATTAAATTCCTTTTAAGATTTATTTCGTTCAAAGGGAGTGGGTTTTTTTTTTTTCTTCAAAATCGAGTGTTACAACAAGCGCATGAAGTACGGCATTCAATTTGCATGCGGTGGAACCCCGTCACTCCGTACACGATGAAAGCTCATCGATGCACTAAAATATCTAAGTGAGGAAAAGATACGATGGTATAAATTAAACATTCAAATATCTAAGTGAGGAAAAGATACGATGGTATGAATTAAACATTCAGACGAGTGAAAGTGAAGTGATCCATTGGACAATGACAAAATGATATTATTAATATTTTCATGTAAATAAACTCTCTCAAGCCACGAAATTGAACGGAACAGTTATGCATCCTACACACGTATACGCGCACGCGCACGCGTGCGCGCGCACACACACACACACACACACACACACACACACACACACACACACACACACACACACACACACACACACACACGCATATGCACACACACGCACATACTCCCCACCACACCCCCCCCCCCCCCACACACACACACACACACATACACACACACGAGTACGAGAGAGAGAGGTAGGGGGAAGAGGTGGCTCCGGAGAAGATCTCTGGCAGTATATTCAGTAAAGGACGCTAGGGTAAGTTTACAGGTCAGGAAGAAGACGCTGGATAATGACAGTTTCTTTTCTGCTACGTCTATTTAAAACAAGCTTCACGTAAAGGCAAAAACTATAAACCTCCTTCTTTCCTTTGGTCTTTTTCTCGAGCTCTTCTTCCAGACAGCTTGTCTTTTGCCACCATCACATATCAGACTGGTCACATTTCAGAAACCCAGTCTGGGCATGATGTAGGTACTTTGTTTCGTTGCTGACCGGTTTTGTCTTCCGTTTCATGTGTTCAGGTGAAAAATTTCAACATAGAGGAAGGGACTGTGTGAGAATATATAAAGGAATGAAATTGATGTGATTTAAAGAGTTATCAGAAAAAAGATTCAACAAAACTTTAGGTGATTCATTTTCCTAAGATAACTAGTTATTGTGTTGTCATCGAGACGTTCAACTCATGGTAATACCCAGGCTGCTTGAGGTGGTCTCTCCCACTCAGATGACCAACATGATTTTATCCAGATATCTCGAGAAGCTTTGGCATCAACAAGGTTAGGTATGCCTTGAACATCCCTCCGATCTATATGGACTTTCACACCCCTTTCCGGTCCGGAATTTGAAAATAGTATGTGCGATTCGTTCTGTTATGGTTCAGAGACATGGAAAACATTAAAGCACAGCACCCACAACATTCAAGAATTCATCAACAAATGCTTCAGGTACATCGTCAACATAAAAGGTACTGAAATCATCTCCAACAAAAATCTGTGGGAGAGAATTCAACGAAACGGTATCGACATAGAGAGAAAGATGAGATTAGTCAGGCGCTGGAGACCTGCTGTCAGCGTTACAAGACAGGCACACAGCTGGGTGAGGGTGGGGGTGAAATGAAAGTGATTTGACCTGAGCAGACATGGCGTAAGTGCACAGGTCCTGAAGTGAATGCCAAGGGGCAAGCTAAGTTTATCCGCCCCAGAATCAAGTCCGCTGGAAAAGACGTTGCTACAGGGTTATGTTCCTCAAGGCATTTAAACCATAAGAAAAGCATGAACAGTCCACGGGTGCAATTCATGAACAGCGACAATGGCCATGGTCTGGGTCTAAATCAAAAGTCTGAGAGTAAAATGAATGGTGTTATTTCCGATGTACGAGCGCGGACGACACGTTGTCTGAGCCGAAAACGGGCCTACACGGCCATGATTCACACCCGCGATTTCGCAGGCGAAACGTCTTATAGTCCCGGCCTCTATGTCTAACCTACAACAGATCATCAGACAATGCCTAACCTGCCTGATGTGGTCCCATCCACCCCAGATGGCTACTACGCCTTCATCGAGGCGTCCAACCCTCGACACAGCGGGGACAAGGCACGCCTCATCAGCCCCCAGGTGTCGGGCACCACCAAGTGCCTGACGTTCTGGTACCTGATGTACGGAGACCACGTGGCGGACCTCAAACGTGTACACCCGCACGGGGCCGGCCCTGGGACGTCCCGTCTTCACCCGGTCCAAGACCCAGAGCCGGTCCTGGCTGAAGGCCAGTGTGGACGTGGGCAGTAACGTCCCCTTCCAGGTGAGGAGGACTGGTCCCTGGCAGGTTCTGTTTCTTGGAAATATCGTACCCTCTTTGTCTTTGTCTGTCTGCCTGACTGACTGACTGTCTGTCTGATTGTCAATTAGTTTGTCTGTCTGTCTGTCTGTCTGTCTGTGTCTGTCTCTCTCTCTCCCTTCCTCCCTCCCTCGTTCTCTCTCCCTGTCTCTGTCTGTCTCTCTGTCTCTCTCTGTCTTTGTCTGTCTGTCTGTCTCTCTGTCTCTGTCTGTCTGTCTGACTCACTCTCTCTCTCACACACATACACACACACACACACACACACACACACACATATACACACACACACACACACACACGCAGGCACACACACACACACACACACACACACACACACACACACACACCATCTGCACAAGTATTATTGCATTTGTGCGCTGACTGTAAGTCGACAAAGACAAGATTCACCGTACTTCCTTCTTTAGAAGGACAAACTTGGTCCAGCTTACAGAAAATTCTTCTGTTCAGACAAAACTGTGTTGGACTATTGTCATTGTAGGTAAGAACAACGATTGTTATGATTGTTTATGACGAGAAGATGACTGTCATCATAATGCGTGTGTTATGACTTATCATTAAGATAACAACAAAGATATTGCACAGTGCATCTCCATGCTAGATGACGGTAATTATGATAATAGTCACATGTATGATAATGACTGTAATATAACATTAGAGAAGTTGCTCTGGACCTGTTAATGAAACCAGGTTTGGGCTTTAATTCAGTCCAGTTATCAGCGAGTTTTTCATGTGCAGCTTAGACAAATACATGAATTGCCGTCCTGCCCCCCAAATATATAGCACGGAATATGAAGAAAGTTAGGTTAAACACATGGAACACAAAATTCTCTCCTGTATATGTCAAGGACAGTTTTGTGTCTATCATGTACTACAGGACTGCCCAATTTTAACACGGCGAATACAAATTAAAAGATATAAATATGCATGTTTTGAAAGCACTGGCCCTATTTTATATGACACATGTATTACGGACATCGCACACAGTATAGCCCAGTCAGAGTTGGGTAGACTGTTGTGAGTTTCTCTTTGCTTGTTGTTTGTTTGTTTGTTGTTTTTTGTAATAAGTATTTTCAGAGGTATTCTTAGTGGAGTGTCTAGATTCTAACATGTGAAGGAGAGAGGTGAGGGAAAATGACCAGACAGAATGTTTGACATTCTCAGTGATCTCTGCTGCCTTTTGATTATCGTCTAATACCATCGATGATGGACAGACGTTAAAATGACCACTGAACTGTACTGAGCTGAACTTAGACAAATACCGTCAGTGGGCATTTTTATCATTTCATGTTATGATGATGCTAATCCTGGCAGTGGTGCTCACCAGAAAGGTCAGCGTTGGCGAACTGACAGGTAGAACACTGTTCGATCTTGGTTGGTTGCAGGTGGTGATTGAAGCCACCGTTGGCGCCAGTTACCGTGGGGACATCGCCATCGATGACGTGTCCATGGCGGATGGGTCCTGCACGCCCAGTAAGGCACTTTTGACCAATTTTAGGTCAAGGTTTATACTGAGTTGACTGAATCATCCACATGAAGGAATCAAGTGATGAAGTGAAACAAAATGAAAGTAAAACAATTCTGACAGATTTTGAATGAAGTTTTATTTTTAAGAGCTAGGTATGTTATCCAATTTAAGAAATTGAACGGTTTACTCAGATAAAAGTACCTTTTACAGATGCTTCATAAAGTTTTATGTTTTTAAGTGCTAGGTAAGTTATCCATTTTAAGAAATTGAACGGTTTACTCAGATAAAAGTACCTTTTACAGACGCTTCATAAAGTTTTATATTCAATCGATCAAGTCTTCCGCATGAATGACTTTAAAGGTTAAGTGGAGAGAGAAAGTGGCTGAGACAGTTGTTTTGTAACGTTATGTACTGAATTTATGTTGAAGTTTTTCCAGATAAAGAACTTAGTTATTGAATAAAAGAAAAATCTAATAAAGCTCAATAGAGAATCGGTATTGCAAGGGATAAAATTAAAAGGTTACATAAAAGGAAAAAAGATTCAGAAGCTATCGCATTAAGTTTCACTGTAAGTTGATGAAGTGTTTAAGAGGAAGGAATTAATAGGTTAAGAAGAACGAAAACGGTTCAGACAGACATTCATGGAATTTTAGACTGAAGTGGTCCAGTTGTCAAGGTGAAGGAATTTAAAGGCTAAGTGAAAGGAAAATGGCTTAGATGGGTTTTTGATATTGCCTTAATTTGATTAGTTCCTCCACACGGAGGAATCAAATGATTCAGCCAAAACATAATGGTTCAGACAGATGTTTTACACAAAAGAAAATGCTATGAAAAGTTGTTCAACTCAGGACATGGTGTTTGCAGACAGCTGTT
Organism: Conus betulinus; assembly: GCA_016801955.1. Classification (NCBI taxonomy): domain Eukaryota; kingdom Metazoa; phylum Mollusca; class Gastropoda; order Neogastropoda; family Conidae; genus Conus; species Conus betulinus. The sequence continues at coordinate 151,310 of JADBJO010000612.1, read as the reverse complement.
TCACATCATGCCTTTTTGTTCGAGATTCCACCCGACCCCAAAGTCTGTTCAGAATAACTGGGAGAAAAAAGTTGGTCAGTCTGAGCCCAAGTGTGTGTGTGTTATGGTCATTCCAGAAACGTCGGATTCGCTGTCCTGTGACTTTGAGGACGGCCAGATGTGCAGCTACCAGCAGGACACCACCGACAACTTTGACTGGACCCGGAAAGCCGGCACCACCAGCACGGCCAACTCCGGCCCCCCCAGCGACCACACGTACGGCACGGGTCGAGGTCAGTGCAAATGTGGTGCTTCCCATCTTCCTTCTTCTTCTGACACTTATCTTTAGCCCTCCCCTCTTCCGGGCCCGCTTACCTCCCCTGCCAGTCCCCTTCTTTCAATGCTATTTCTCCTCGTCCCTCTTAACGCTTGTTCTGCTTTCTTATGCGGTTTGAAGGGTGACAATCGGATTCACGACAGTTTTGGTAAGCTTTGAAAAAAAAGTAAATGTAAAGTGACAATGTAAACTCTTTTGAAATCAGGCAAACATTACGAGAAGTACGATGTGTTCATGAAGTTACCCTATCTAAAAAACATTTCGAATAACAGTGTGTGTAGTTTTCAGAGATTCTCTGCAGATGACTTGCAATAGAAAGTGTTTGAAGTGTGTTTCCAGTAGTAAACCAACAGAAATGTGCATCAGCCACAGTAAAGAAGAGCGCCACCAAATGATCTTTTATTTCGCGCCATCAGACTTTATATCCGTTATGCGATATGCTGTGGTTCAATGGCTTGACCAGAACTTCCACTGGATTTATTTGCAAGATGTTTAAACATAACTTTTTCTTATTTAGGGAGACATTGATTTCGCTGGAATGTTGTACTTGGCACTATTTTGGCACTGTTCGTTATAATACTGTTGTCAGTTTGAGGGAGACATTCGTTTCGCTGGAATGTTCTTCTTGGTACTATTTTGCCACTGTTCGTTATAATACAGTTGTCAGTTTGAGGGAGACATTTATTTCGCTGGAATGTTGTACAAGGTACTATTTTGGCACTGTTCGTTATAATACAATTGTCAGTTTGAGGGAGACATTGATTTCGCTGGAATGTTGTCCTTGGTACTGTTTTGGCACTGTTAGTTATAATACAGTTGTCATTTTCAGGGAGACATTTATTTCGCTGGAATGTTCTTCTTGATACTATTTTGGCACTGTTCGTTATAATACAGTTGTCAGTTTGAGGGAGACATTCATTTCGCTGGAATGTTGTTCGCTTGAATGTTGTACTTGGTACTATTTTGGCACTGTTCATTATATAATACAGTGTCAGTTTCTGGTAGACAATTATTTATCTGACCTCTTCTTCCTGATACACTTTACTTTTTCTTGACTAGAAAATCATTTAAATCGACTCTTCTTCCTGGTATAGTTTACTATTTCTCAGCTAGAAATTCATTTGAATGGACTCTTCTTTCAAATCATTTCTTGTTTTATGGAGACCTTTGTTCGAAAGGGCTTTTCTCTCTGATGCAGTTTTCCGTTTCAAAGAGACATTCATTCATTTGACTAGACTCTTATTCCTGATGCATCGTTTTGTTTTAGATGGACAAGGCGTTTGACTGGGTTCTTTCCTGATATCACTCTCTGTTTTAGGGAAACAGTCATCAGGTTGTATTTGTCCTCCAGAAACTTTTTGTTCTACAGAAACATCCACGTGACTGGACGTTTTTTCCTTAATACAAGACCAGAATTAATGTAGTGATAATTCTTTTCTCATTTGCGTGTTGTCGATATTTTTGTGTTGATATGGCCATTGATCACTGGCATGAATTACAGGATTCTGCATATTTTCTGTATGCTTAACACACACACACACACACACACACACACACACACACACACACACACACACACACACACACACACACGCACACACACACAGAGTCTTGATACGCTTATTGCAGTGACAACACAGGTGCTTTTCGCTAGGATACCAGAAAACTGTCATGACTGGCTAGACCATGGACAAGAAGAAGAAGAAGAAGAAGAAGAAGAAGCCAGAACAGTTTATCCAAACACGGTACCGATTGAAAAAAAAAAAACAACAAAAAAAAAACAGTGTGAGCGCAGAAGATGCTCAAACGGGGCACACACAGCTAAACCGGTCTGTGTGGGGCTGAACGGCAGGTCACTACGTGTACATCGAAACCTCCTCGCCCCGTAAGAGCGGAGACAAGGCGCGCCTCATCTCGCCGGCTACCAGGCCACGGGCGACCAGTGCCTGGAGTTCTGGTACCACATGTACGGCGCCACGGTGGGCCAGCTCAACGTGTACCTCAAGCAAGGCAGCACCTTGGGCACCCCCGCCTTCTCCAAACATGGTAAGGGGTGGGTTGGGCCTGTGTTTGATCGACTGGTTATTTGGGAGGGGAATATGTGGGGAGGGGATGGAGATGGGAAAGGCTGCTGCGATCGTATTTTCTTGTTCTTGTTCTTGTTCTTCTTTTTCTTCTTCTTCTTCTTCTTCTTCTTCTTCTTCTTCTTCTTCTTCTTCTTCTTCTTCTTCTTCTTCTTCTTCCTCCTCTCCCTTCTTCTTCTTCTTCTTCTTTCCTCCTCCTTCTCCTCCCTCTTCTTTCTTCCTCCTCTTCTTCTTCTTCTTCTTCTTCTTCTTCTTCTTCTTCTTCTTCTTCTTCTTCTTCTTTCTTCTTCTTCTTCTTCTTTTCTTCTTCTTCTTCTTCTTCTTCTTCTTGTTGTTGTTCTTGTTCTGTTGTTGTTGTTGTTGTTGTTGTTGTTGTTGTTGTTGTTGTTGTGGTGGTGGTGGTGGTGGTGGTGGTGGTGGTGGTCTTCTTCTTCTTCTTCTTCTTCTTCTTCTTCTTCTCTTCTTCTTCTTCTTCTTCTTCTTGCTGACTTTGATTTCTCAGGCTATCATTTAAAAAAAAAAAGTCACTTCTGTCGCATTGTATCACTGAAGTAAGCTATTTTTGTTGAAGCTTTCTTTTTTTCACACAGTTAACGAATGAACAATACGTTTTAAAAAAAAAAAAAGAAGAGGAAATGACGACTAAACGACTTCCGAGATGTGTGACTGAAACAGTGGCACAGTTATCATTTTCATTGTTTTTGATAAACTAACAAAGAAATAATTCATGTTAACACACTGGAAACTGCTAAGATAGTTAAAAGCTAAAACAAATACGAAACCTTTTCGTCAATGTGTTGAAAACCCTTTCCTCCTTTTCCTCCTTCTCTTTGTCTCTCTGTCTCTGTCGCTGTCTGTCTGTGTCTGTCTGTCTCTCTCTCTGTATATCTCATGTCCTATTTTTCATATCGATAGATCAATACGCGCGCGTGCACTAACACACACACACACACACACACACACACACACACACACACACACACACACACACACACACACACACAGAGTCACACAAACATATACACGCACCCGTGTACACACCCCACCCGCCACATCCCTCCACAAACCACACAAACTTTCCCAACTGTTCCCCTATTGACCCATGTGTACAGGTAACCAGGGCAACCAGTGGACTCAAGGTCGGGTCAGCCTCAGTGCCAGCACTGGCAGCGTGCAGCTGGTGTTTGAAGGGGTGCGCGGCAGCAGTTACCTGGGAGACATCGCCATCGACGACATCCGCCTACAGCCCGGACACTGCGGACAGTCCCCTGTGAGTGAAGGCATGCCATGGAAGGTCATGCCATCCCTGCGCGCTCAAACGTCGGCTGAGTGTACGCATGCCATGGAAAGTCTCGCAAACCCTGCGCGCTTAACTGTGCGTGGAGTGAATGCATGCCATGGAAAGTCACG
>JADBJO010000612.1:125000-137500 GCA_016801955.1 Conus betulinus | reverse complement strand
CTGTCATGAACGCCGAGAATTAGCAGCAAACATTACTGTTTATGTGGCTGTCGCGCCACCACAATACTTTGACTGTATGGGATGATATGGTGCTGAAAAGAGTACACTCTCTACTATTTGCACCAATGCAACGCTGCCATATGTAACTGTAGACTAAAACTCATGATGGAAGCTAAGTGACAATAACGTGTCAAAAGATTATAAGAAAAGAAATACAAGAGAAAATAAAACTCTTCCAAAAAAAATGAGTGGAATGAATGTGTCCCAACAGATGACTCGAGTGCTTCCAACATCGACTGCGACTTCGAAGCCACCGACATCTGCAAGTACACACAGGAGACCACGGACGATTTCAATGGATACGAAACCAGCGAACCACCGGCAGCCCCAGAACGGGTCCCTCCGCAGACCACACCTATGGCACCAACTCAGGTGAATTAAGCTACTTCTGTGAACTCCATTTTTAAAAAAAAATCTTGTACATGACACTCCATTAAAAAAAAAACCCTATGCTATCAATAAACATGAATTGAATTTGTACCTGCTATTCAATAGTGTTTATATGCGCAGCGAGCTCAGGTGAACAGATTTTGTACTTCACGTTCGACACTGTTTTACTTCGTGCAACCAGTACAGATGAATTGATTTTGTACCTAACACTCCATGCGTTGTTCATTTTTTTTGTACTCCCAGTTCTTATAGAACAGGGAGTACTTTACAATGGGAAGGAAGAAATGCTGTCTGTCAGTGTGTGTGTGCGTCTGTGTGTCTGTCCGTGGTCAAAATGTGTTCCACTCGCTCCAGACAACTTCTGGGCCGATCTGTCTGAAAATTTGTAGGTATGTTCACAATGGGTCACGGATGACGCCCGATGTTTTATTTTACCAGAATAGCCGTTACTAACGGCTACAACGGCCCACAATGGTTTCTGTTCTTTATGGAATATCTCACGCGTATTCAAGATAAACTGGGAGTACGTTTATATGCTTTGCATCTTGTTTACTTCTGAAAGCGCTGCAAGAGAGCTGAGTTTGTACCTGACACTTAACTATTTCAGTTGCTTAACGAATGCAGCCGAGCCGAACTTGCACCTGACTACCCACACCTTTTTTTTTTCGCCAGCACAAAGACGAAATGCTTTTGCTAACTAACCGCACTGTTGAGAAATTGAAAACCGCCATCCACATTGTCAGGTCTGTTCGCCGCCCTTGTGGACATGGGTGTTTTGGAAGGAGGGAACTGGTGTAGTGGGTGTGGATGTTGTTGTGTGCGTGCACGTTTTGTAGGCCTTGAATCTCTCTTGGCGTTTCTTGGGTTAACAGGGATGATTGAAACGACGGTCTATTTTACCTGTGTGTGTGTGTGTGTGTGTGTGTGTGTGTGTGTGTGTGTGTGTGTGCGCGCGCGCACGCGCGCGTGTATGTGTATGAGAAAGAGAGAGGGGGGGGGGGTCTTGCAATGTATGGTAATCTTAACAATTCAGCTGTCTTAAACTGATAGACGTGCAGTGTTACTTATAAACAGAAATACACACACACACACACACACACACACACACACACACACACACATACACACACACACACATACACACACACGCACACACACATACACACACACATACACGCATACAGAGAGAGAGAGAGAGAGAGAGAGAGAGAGAGAGAGGAGCTGAGATGAAATGCGATGAAAAGAATTGTGATGAAGGAATGACGCTATGCATCTATCAGGGGAAACGATACCCAAAGGAGCGGGTACTTCTCTGGGTCCGACCCGCACCTTCCGGGTGTATCTTTTCTCCTGAGAGATGTGCATTCATCTCAATTCATCTCATCTCATATCTCTCTCTCCCCTCCCCCATGCTCGCTCTCTCTCTCGATGTTCATTTTACCCCCACCCTCTCCATCCCCCACCCTCCACCATCCACCCCCTTCCTGTATTTCAAAGTCTGCCATCACTTACCATGTATAAACAACAAACACTGACCCCACCCCACCCCCCCCACCCCCCCACCCCCCCACCCCTCATCACGTCACACCCATAATATATGTCCAGGCCACTACATGTACATCGAGGCCTCCTCCCCACGACGTCCCGGCCAGAAGGCGCGCCTGTGGACCCCCGCGGTGTCGGGCACCGGCTGCGTGTCCTTCTGGTACAGCATGTACGGCGCGGGCATGGGCCGCCTCCAGGTGTACGGCGCGCCACCTCTCCTTCCAGCCTGGGCCAGCCTCTGTGGTCACTGTCCGGCAACCAGGGCCAGGGCTGGTACAAGGCGCAGGTCAAGCTGCCCTCCACGGCCGGCCTGATGGTGAGGGGCGATTCGGTGGAAGAAAAGCCTTGGGGAGGGAGGGTTGGAGGGGGGTGGGGGTGGGGGTAGGTGGGGGGGAGGGGGCGAGTGCTGGCAATGTTTGGTAGTGAATTGTAAGAGTGGAAGAGAGAGAGAGAGAGAGAGAGAGAGAGAGAGAGAGACCGAGACAGATCGTTACTGTGTCAGATGTAATTGGTGTTTCCTTTGTCACACGGAGATGGTGTTTGATGTGCAGGTGGTGTTTGAGGGCACTGTCGGCAGAACCTATACCAGTGACATGGCCATTGATGACGTCAGTTTGGAACCAACCTGTCCTACATTGGGTAACCTTTTTTCTTTTTTCTTTTTTTTTCAGAGAGTCCGCCACCGAAGCTAGAACACACGCACGCACGCACGCACGCACGCACGCATTTTGAAGTTGAAGAAAGGAGCGAAAATAACTTTAGTGGGATTTGTTATGAAAATGAATCAAGCATCTTTCCTTCACCCTTGATTTGATGAATGGTGGGAGCTGATCGCTTATGATAAGTGGTTTGGACTTACGAGCGTGTAATGATCTTATCATGGCAGCATGATGTTGCAGTCGATAAAAGCTCCATCGGCTTGCTTTGAAAGGATTGATTATTTTTGGCCTCTTTTGCACAATAGGCTAAGTTTGATTTATGCGATCAGACGGTCATATGCTAATTTGTGACGTGTAAAAGTTCCGCGTTTGTGATTTGTTCCCGTCCATTTGTAAAACCGCGTCCGTTTACCCATGTTTTGATGTTATGGAAGTCTACTAGAGTCAAAGGATCGGATTTTCTTCAAATAAAAAAATAAGAAAAACATAATCACACATCATAAATCATACTGTCGTGTGGCAGTGGTAGTTGACCTGCTTTTTGCATTGATATTGCCCAAATGATACCTGGACATCAAATGAATAATTATGACCCTGTGCTTGCAATGAGGTATTGTTGACAGAAGATGTTGAACTTCAGAAGCAAATAACTGAAAAGAAAATAACTCATGTGTGTGTGTGTGTGTGTGTGTGTGTGTGTGTGTGTGTGTGTGTGTGTGTGTGTGTGTGTGCACGCGCACCAGTGTGCATATGAGTATGAAATAAGACCAATAAAATATGAGCATTATTCAGTTCAAGGCTTTGTGTAGTCTCAGAAACAGTGTGTGTCCATGTGACAAACTTCTCCGAACATCGCCTGTTCTCAGTATCATATGGACATTACATTGTATGAATAATCTTTGTCTTGAAAAAAAAAATTCTGGAAAAAATGTGATTCAGACCTTATTTTCTAGCACAGGCACCGTTCCTTATCGCTGGATTATCACCCAAAGTACACGTTAGTCATTTTAGGTCCAACCAGACTCGGACTTTTCCCCAGGTTCCCGCATAATTAGCCTGTGTCAATATAGGTTTGCTTTTTTTTTTCCCAAGGCGTCTGTTCATTATTTTAGCGCAAATTGCGATCATTCTTTTCCCTAGTGTCCTATGTAATCATTTATGCACAAACTACGATTATCGTTTTTTAATCATCTGTAATCATTTTGGGACAGAATCCCCCCGGTATGTGTAATCATTTTTGGACGAACTAGGATCATCTCCCAACACCTCCACCTTCCCCGAGTCTTGTAAAATCAATACTGGGACAAATAAGGATCATAATCCCCCCCTCCCTCCCTCCGAGTGCTGTGAAATCATTTTAGGACAAACTGGAATCACTCTTTTCCCCCAGGGTCTGTGTAAATCATTTTGGGACAAACCAGGATCATAATTCCCCCCGCCCCATGCTCCTGGGGTCATGTGTAATCATTTCGGGACAAACTGGGATCATCCTTTGTATAGGCTGCTGTGTGATCACTGTGTGTCAGACTACCATTGCCTTTTCTCTCCCAAGGCTCCTGTGACTTCGAGAGGGACTACTGTGGGTGGACCCAGCAGTCCTCCGTGCAGTCCGCCTCGCTGGTGCGGGCCAAGCCCAACTCGCAGATCTTCTCTGGGGGCATCAACCACCCCAAGGCCGACCACACCCCTGGGAGCAAACGGTGCGCTGCTTTTTCATCCGCCTTAGCAACCAGAAATCATAAGTTTAACCCAGGAACAGTGGTTGTGAGGACCATTTTTGTCCCTTCTGTAATTTGTGTCGATTGTTGGTGTGTCTGGTGTTAGCTATAACTTGACAAATAATCGTTATACAAGAAACGATTTGGACTGAGTTCGATCGATTTACACTGAAAGCATTACAGCAAAAACAGAGACAGGATATGTAAATGATCAAATTTAGGGTTTGAGTACATTCTGATTCCTCATTTGCTGTTCTTTTTCATGGTGCTGTTAATGATACAGTTTCTACAGGTCTATTTAATAAAAGAAAAATGACTAGTGGACATAATGACTAGCACCCACCTCCACCCCCACCCTTCACTCACTCCCCCCCCCCCCCCCACATCCCGTCCTCCTCATAAAAAATGTCTGCACATTCATTTCAGCTGATGAACTCCCCCCCCCCCCGTCGTCTCTCTCTCTCTCTCTCTCTCTCTCTCTCTCTCTCTCTCTCTCTCTCTCACCCTGGAATGGTCGCTCCTTCAACTGCTCATCATTGATGATGCTGTCTGTCCCCCCCCCCTCCCTTCTCCACAGGCACCTACCTGTTTTTCTCCCGACTCCATGGTGCTGATGGCCGGGGGCTCACACCTGCGCCTTACCTCCCCTCCCCTGCGGGCCACCAGTGCGTCGGGCGCCTGTTTCCACTTCTACTTCGTCAACTACGGCAGTGGCTTCTCCTCGCTGTCCGTCATCCTCAAGCAGGTCAGACCAGCAGGCGGTCCGTCCGTACCTGTTCTTCTTGTGCCAGTCACTTCCTTAGCTTAAAGAAATCAAATATTACATCATAATGATCATTGGTGTGAACCATGCTGTTCTTGTTGTGCTATTCACAGCCTTAGCTTAAAGAAGTTGAACATTACATTGTAATGATCATCAGTGTGAACCATACCTGTTCTTGTTGTGTCATTCACTTCTTTAGCTTAAAAAAATACATATTACATAATGGCTACCAGACTAAACAAGTCACTCAGTTAAAGAAGGCTACCTACTGTGTGCGTAGCTTTTGTGGGCAGTCCGGCCGACTTCTTCAGCGCAACTGCTGGGTTGAGAACTGGATTCAGTGCGTATTACATGATACTGATCATCAGTGTAAACCGTACTTGCTCTTGCTGGCCATTATCAGCGTTTTCTGTTGACTTTTCCATTATGAAGAGATCAGTGTTGTTATATGCTATCTTTTGCTAGCCGGACAAGCACTGAAAAAGCTGTTGTATAGTTGTGTAATTTTTTGTTATATTATCGTGAGATCAGGATCATTATGTACCCTCTGTTGCGTGACGGACACGCGCTGAAAAAGTCAGGTTATGCAGCATTTTCACGAAAATCGTGAACATTTTGTTTGTTTGTACGTTTGTTTGTTTGTTTTTTGGTTTTGTGGATTTTTTTCCCACAGGCTCATTTTTCCGGTCTTCTGTCTGTCTGTCTGTCTGTCTGTCTGTCTGTCTGTCTGTCTCTCTCCCTCCCTCTCTCTCTCTGTGCGTGTGTGAAAATGTGTGCGTATGTGCCTGCATCTGTGTGTGTGTGCGTGTGTGTGTGTGTGTGTGTGTGTGTGTGTGTGTGTGTGTGTGTGTGTGTGTGTGTGCGTGCGTGCGTGCGTGCGTGTGTGAGTGTGTGTGTGTGTGTGTGCGTGTGTGTGTGTGTGTGTGTGTGTGTGTGTGTGTGTGTGTGTGTGTGTGTGTGCGTAAGTGTATTTGTTCGCGCGCGTGTGTGTGTTGCAGCTATCCAGTGCTGTTTCTCCTTTGTTGCAGCAATCCAGTACTGTTTCTCCTCTGTTGCAGCAATCCAGTGCTGTTTTCTCCTCTGTTGCAGCAATCCAGTGCTATTTCTCCTCTGTTGCAGCAATCCAGTGCTGTTTTCTCCTCTGTTGCAGCAATCCAGTGCTGTTTTCTCCTCTGTTGCAGCAATCCAGTGCTATTTCTCCTCTGTTGCAGCAATCCAGTACTGTTTTCTCCTCTGTTGCAGCAATCCAGGCTGCAATCCAGGGCTGTTTTCTCCTCTGTTGCAGCAATCCAATGCTGTTTTCTCCTCTGTTGCAGCAATCCAATGCTGTTTCTCCTCTGTTGCAGCAATCCAATGCTGTTTTCTCCTCTGTTGCAGCAATCCAATGCTGTTTTCTCCTCTGTTGCAGCAATCCAATGCTATTTCTCCTCTGTTGCAGCAATCCAATGCTGTTTCTCCTCTGTTGCAGCAATCCAATGCTGTTTTTCTCCTCTGTTGCAGCAATCCAGCGCTATTTCTCCTCTGTTGCAGCAATCCAGCGCTATTTCTCCTCTGTTGCAGCAATCCAGGGCTGTTTTCTCCTCTGTTGCAGCAATCCAGCGCTATTTCTCCTCTGTTGCAGCAATCCAGTGCTGTTTTCTCCTCTGTTGCAGCAATCCAGTGCTGTTTCTCCTCTGTTGCAGCAATCCAATGCTGTTTTCTCCTCTGTTGCAGCAATCCAATGCTGTTTCTCCTCTGTTGCAGCAATCCAATGCTGTTTTCTCCTCTGTTGCAGCAATCCAGCGCTATTCTCCTCTGTTGCAGCAATCCAGGGCTGTTTCTCCTCTGTTGCAGCAATCCAGTGCTGTTTTCCCTCTGTTGCAGCAATCCAGCACGAGCGGGACCACCATCTGGAAGCTGAACAGCGTGAACCAGCAGATGACCTCGTTCAACGAGGGTCAGATTTCGTTCTACACCAACGGCACCTACAACGTCATCCTGGACGTCCAGACGCTGGGAGGCCGCGGGTACATCGCCCTGGATGACTTCACCTTCCAGGCCGGCATGTGTGCAGGTCAGTCTGCTGATCCCGTAGTCTTTGACCCGTGTGTTGAAAGGAATCTGTTAAAGTAAATCCGCTTGATGACAAGGATCAAAACAAATTATAAGACAAAACATTCAACGCCCATCTTGCGCCGAATTTGAGGAGATGAGTGACTGCTCTTTCTTCGTTCTCATTGTCCTGAATACTGTTTGTCTTGCTTGGAGAAGACTTAAGAGGTCGAAACGCGTCGTTTTTTGTGGTTTTTCTTTTTTCTTTTCTTTTTTTTTTTTTTTTTTGGTCTTGTGATTTGTTTGTTCCTGTTTTCTGGCGGATTTACTTTTCATTTCATTTTGAAATTTGTTTCAGTTTTCGCCTGCAGTCACCTCACTATGAACATAACTTTGATGCATGTGTTTGTGCTGTTTTCACACCGCAATGTGGAAACATTATGCCTACAATATTGCTAACCGAAAATTAAAAACGGATCAGCTGCAGTCAATCTGTTAAAGGCAAGAAAAAAAAAAGAAAAAGCAAGAACTGAAAAGCCTGGGGACAGGCACTATCAGGAGGTTGATAAATTGATTTCCGTTGGAAACAAATTGTAGAGAGAGTCGGACAGGAAAAGATTTTGAGAACCCCACCCCAACCCACCATCTCCCTTCCCCATAATAGAATCCCTAGTACACGCATATCACACATCAGCGGCGCAGTCTTTGAAGTGGCGGCAGTTTGATTCGGTCTGCCAGGACAATGTCTGTGTCTTCTGTATACTGAGGTAACATTTAAGTCTTTCGAGCACTGTAGTGTTACGTTTTTTGTTGTTTTTTCTTGGAGGGAGGGGGGTGCGGGTACTGTAATAATGCGTGTCACTGTGGTTCACTGTGGCAGTATCCATGTCTCTGGCACTGTGTGGTGTGTTGCAGCCAAGCATATAATAATAATGCATGTGCCTGTGGTTCTCTGTGGCAGTACCCATGTCTCTCTGGCACTGTGTGGTGTGTTGCAGCCAAGCATATAATAATAATGCATGTGTCTGTGGTTCTCTGTGGCAGTACCCATGTCTCTGGCACTGTGTGGTGTGTTGCAGTCAAGCATTTAATGATAATAATGCATGTGCCTGTGGTTCACTGTGGCAGTACCCATGTCTCTGGCACTGTGTGGTGTGTTGCAGCCAAGCATTTAATGATAATAATGCATGTGCCTGTGGTTCACTGTGGCAGTACCCATGTCTCTGGCACTGTGTGGTGTGTTGCAGCCAAGCCCAGCACAGCCGACACGGGAATGGCCCCCACACCCTCCGGTCCCCCAGCCACCACTGCGTCTCCTGTGACCAGTCAGTCCTCTCTTTTTCTCTCTTTTTTTTTTTCCTTTTCGTACTTGCAGTTTGTATAGAACAGGGAGTACTTTACAATGGGAACGATGAAATGCTCTGTGTGTGTGTGTGTGTGTGTGTGTGTGTGTGGTCAAAAATGTGTTCCACTCGCTCCAGACAAAACTACTGGGCCGATCTTTCTGAAAATTTATATGTATGTGGGGTATGGGTCACGGATGACGCCCAATGTTTTATTTTACCGTTATAGCCGTTACTAACGGCTGTAACGACCCATAACGTTTTGTCTTCTTTATGGAATATCTCAGAAAGTACTTGGCCGATCTTTCTGAAAATTTGTAGGTATGTTCGTTATGGTCACAGATGATGGCCGATGCTTACCAGAATAGCCGTTACTAACGGCTGTAACAGCCCCAAACGGTTTTTCCTCTTTATGGAGCATCTCATGCGTATTCAAGATAAACTGGGAGTACTTTATATGCTTTGCATCTTGTTTAAACTTTAAGTCTGCGTATTACTATTCCTTGTCCTATGGGTCCTGGGAAGAGAATAAAACCGTCTCCCATGTTGGTCAGACTTCAAACACTTGTTTAACGGTCCAACTTGGTTTAGTCTCCCTTTACGTATGTCACCATGCATGTGTTACTTTCAGCAAAAAGTTCTGGATTCGGATCAGGATTAATGGGCGAAAACATTATGTTGGCCAGATCATTGAAAATTTCCACGAGAGATCAAAGAATGAAATTATTTAAAATTGGAGATTTCCCCCCCCAAAACATTTCCATAATCAATGGGTCACAGAGGCATTGCTTGACATGTACGAACAGCAGTGTTAGTGCTATTTTTGTTGTTGTTGTTGTTCGTATTCATCACGACATTTCAGTGAAAAGTGGAAATGGCTTAAGTTGTCTCAAGGCTGGTCTGTTTCAAGTCTCTTCTTACCGTTTGTCCGGAATCTCCCGTTCATCATTCACAGAAAGCACGGAATAATGCTGCCAGACCTATTTTCAGATGTTGTCCATCCGCCCATTCTTCTCCCCTTCCTTGCCTTCACTGGCTTCTAGCTCATGATGGAACTTACAATTAACTGTCTTCACTGGCTTCTAGTTCATGATGGAACTTACAATTAACTGTCTTCACTGGCTTCTAGCTCATGATGGAACTTACAATTAACTGTCTTCACTGGCTTCTAGCTCATGATGGAACTCATGATGGAACTTACAATTAACTGTCTTCACTGGCTTCTAGCTCATGATGGAACTTACAATTAACTGTCTTCACTGGCTTCTAGCTCATGATGGAACTTACAATTAACTGTCTTCACTGGCTTCTAGCTCATGATGGAACTTACAATTAACTGTCTTCACTGGCTTCTAGCTCATGATGGAACTTACAATTAACTGTCTTCACTGGCTTCTAGCTCATGATGGAACTTACAATTAACTGTCTTCACTGGCTTCTAGCTCATGATGGAACTTACAATTAACTGTCTTCACTGGCTTCTAGCTCATGATGGAACTTACAATTAACTGTCTTCACTGGCTTCTAGCTCATGATGGAACTTACAATTAACTGTCTTCACTGGCTTCTAGCTCATGATGGAACTTACAATTAACTGTCTTCACTGGCTTCTAGTTCATGATGGAACTTACAATTAACTGTCTTCACTGGCTTACAATTAACTCTTCACTGGCTTCTAGTTCATAATGGAACTTACAATTAACTGTCTTCACTGGCTTCTAGCTCATAATGGAACTTACAATTAACTGTCTTCACTGGCTCTTCTAGCTCATGATGGAACTTACAATTAACTGTCTTCACTGGCTTCTAGCTCATGATGGAACTTACAATTAACTGTCTTCACTGGCTTCTAGCTCATGATGGAACTTACAATTAACTGTCTTCACTGGCTTCTAGCTCATGATGAACTTTACAATTAACTGTCTTCACTGGCTTCTAGCTCATGATGGAACTTACAATTAACTGTCTTCACTGGCTTCTAGCTCATGATGGAACTTACAATTAACTGTCTTCACTGGCTTCTAGCTCATGATGGAACTTACAATTAACTGGCTTCACTGGAACTTACAATTAACTGTCTTCACTGGCTTCTAGCTCATGATGGAACTTACAATTACTGTCTTCACTGGCTTCTAGTTCATAATGGAACTTACAATTAACTGTCTTCACTGGCTTCTAGCTCATGATGGAACTTACAATTAACTGTCTTCACTGGCTTCTAGCTCATGATGGAACTTACAATTAACTGTCTTCACTGGCTTCTAGCTCATGATGGAACTTACAATTAACTGTCTTCACTGGCTTCTAGCTCATGATGGAACTTACAATTAACTGTCTTCACTGGCTTCTAGCTCATGATGGAACTTACAATTAACTGTCTTCACTGGCTTCTAGCTCATGATGGAACTTACAATTAACTGTCTTCACTGGCTTCTAGCTCATGATGGAACTTACAATTAACTGTCTTCACTGGCTTCTAGCTCATGGCTTCAATTAACTGCTCATGATGGAACTTACAATTAACTGTCTTCACTGGCTTCTAGTTCATAATGGAACTTACAATTAACTGTCTTCACTGGCTTCTAGCTCATGATGGAACTTACAATTAACTGTCTTCACTGGCTTCAGTTCTGGCTTACAATTAACTGTCTTCACTGGCTTCAGCTCATAATGGAACTTACAATTAACTGTCTTCACTGGCTTCCAGTTCATAATGGAACTTACAATTAACTGTCTTCACTGGCTTCTAGTTCATAATGGAACTTACAATTAACTGTCTTCACTGGCTTCCAGTTCATAATGGAACTTTACACTGTCTTCACTGTCTTCACTGGCTTCTAGTTCATAATGGAACTTACAATTAACTGTCTTCACTGGCTTCTAGTTCATAATGGAACTTACAATTAACTGTCTTCACTGGCTTCCAGTTCATAATGGAACTTACTATCAACTGTCTTCACTGGCTTCTCTTACTATTCTTCACTGGCTTCTAGTTCATAATGGAACTTACTATCAAGTGTCTTCACTGGCTTCCAGTTCATAATGGAACTTACTTACTATCTTCACTGTATTCTAGTTCATAATGGAACTTACTATCAACTGTCTTCACTGTCTCCTAGGTCATAATGGCACTTACTATCAACTGTCTTCACTGTCTTCACTCCTAGGTCATAATGGCACTTACTATCAACTGTCTTCACTGGCTCTAGGTCATAATGGCACTTACTATCAACTGTCTTCACTGGCTTCTAGGTCATAATGGCGCTTACTATCAACTGTCTTCACTGGCTTCTACTGGCTTCTATCATAATGGCGCTTACTATCAACTGTCTTCACTGGCTTCTAGGTCATAATGGAGCTTACTATCAACTGTCAGTTTCAGATCTCTGCATGACCAGGCTCTTAATACATCATTCTCATCTTCTCCAGCTTGTATACTCTCTCGCCCTATCCTTGCATCTCCCCTCCTCGTCAGTGTCACACCAAAACCTCTGGAGAGCATTCTTTCTCTTTTCAGGCCACCTCTGCACAGAACAAACTTCCTTTCTCTCAACACATGTTCTGATTTAATTGCATCCTTCAAGTCATCTCCTAAGACTTATATACCTCTTATCAACCCAGAGCTTTATTTCCTTTCATCTTATGAAAGGAGTGGGTGTGTGTGTGCGCGCGCGCGCAAGAACTTTGTAAGTAAGTGCTCAAAGTTATTCATAATTTAGGCGCCAGTATTATTATTATTATTATCATTACCGTCATTATTATCATGATTATTATTTTTTGTTATTATTAATGGTTCTAAATGCTCATCCCCTTTCCAATGGTCCAAACGCATTTCCTATATTTTTTTCCACTTAACGCTTCCATGGATTATAGGACTTCCACGTGTGTATTCGGGATCTGACGTGTGCGTGTGTACACGGGGAGGAGGATCAGCAATCTGTTGGTCTGCACACAGGCTGACCTTGGAGGTGGGCAAAATCTCGCTCCACAC
>JADBJO010000612.1:112500-120000 GCA_016801955.1 Conus betulinus | reverse complement strand
TTCTTTCTTTCTTTCTTTTTCTCTTTCTTTCTTTTTGTTGTCACATCTTCTATGCCACTTCAGTGTCATCACCCCCGTCCACTGCCACACCACTACCCAGCACCGGTCATCCGTAGGGAGCTGTCCCAGCACTTGCAGTTCAAAAGTAACGGTCGCTATCAAGCTGACCGTAGGCGCCCCCCCAGAGCAGACACTGCACTGCTGCCAAGTCACTACGATGACGTTCAGTGCTGTCCGTTCTGATCCACCAGACAGCAGGACACCACGTACTAAGCCCCCTGTTGACGACAGTAATTGCTTAGTCGCGGAGCCAGCGCGAGTGGGCGTCGTCCCCTTTCGAAAATTATCACCACATCTATCCAGCGATAGTTCCCATCAACACGTCTATACTAGCGAGGCTGACGGATTTTATTTCATGTTTCTGATTACACATATATTACCACATTTTAGCAGTGCTGGGGTTTGACAACGCAGGTCCGTGTGCGATGGTTGTATCAAGATCCAGATTCAGTCCAGAGAAGAAAGTGAAAGTAGCGGCCATGTTGCTTCGCGTGTACCATTTCCCATTTGGCCAAAGAAGGTTTTTTGCTATTATTGGAGAGGCATGGTTTCATACATGTACGAAAATGGCCAAAGAAGGTTTGCTATATTATTGGAGAGGCATGGTTTCATACATGTACGAAAATGGCCAAAGAAGGTTTGCTATCATTGGAGAGGCATGGTTTCGTACATGTGCTGTATGAAAGCTGCCAAAGGTTTGTAATCATTGAAAAGGCGTGTTTTCATATGTGATGTATGAAAGCTGAAAAAAAAAAAAAGTCGTCAGGAAATCTACATGATGATTTTTGTTCATGCTACTTTAAAAGTCTGTCGAACAGGCGAACAAAATGGCCGACACATACATAATTTCGAAAGAATTAGAAGCGAAGTTATCCCTCCGTGATCCCATTCTAGCGTCAGTTTCATCATGTTGTGCACCCCTGTGGCAGCTGCCTCGTCCTTGAGCCTGCAGTGTACGTTTGAGGACAGCTCAATCTGTGGATTCACCCAGTCACGGACGGACGACTTTCAGTGGACACGCTACAGCCGGCGCACCAACACCGGGGGCACCGGGCCCACCAACGATCACACCTACGGCACCAGTGCCGGTCAGTGATGTACTTTGTTGGTGTACTAGTTTGGTACAGATTCGCTCGGGAACCGACTATGCCTGTAGCCTACGGATTACCCTGCGCGCATGGGTGCACTGTGAAGCAGGATATTGCCTGCCTGCCTGCCTCTCTCTCTCTCTCTCTCTCTCTCTCTCTCTCTCTCTCTCTCTCTGTCCGATGGGTAAATCAGAAACAACTGGTTGGTTCTTCATCAAATTTTAAAATTTAACTGGACGCTGAAAAGTCAAAAAATAAGTAATTACATTTTTCAGGTCGATGCAGGTTCTAGCTTAATGAATTGCGAAATGAAAAGATATTCTTAAACGATATAGGTTTAAACCTGATGAATTGCTAAATGAAAATATATTCTAAAACGATATAGGTTTAAACTGATGAATTGCTACATGGAAATATGTGTTCTTAAACGATGTAGGCTTACCCTGATGAACTGCTGAATGAAAATATGTTCTTAAACGATATAGGTTTAAATTTGATCAAGTACTAAATGGAAATATGTTCTTAAACGATGTAGGTTTAACCTGATGAATTGCTGAATGAAAATATGTTCTAAAACGCTATAGGTTTAAACCTGATGAATTGCTGAATGAAAATATGTTCTAAAACGCTACAGGTTTAAACCTGATGAATTTCTAAATGGGAGAAAAGTCCTCCGGGATAGCGATGTTGGAGAGGGAGAGGCCATTTACGTGTGCAGCAAATGGCTTTAGTTCCGACGCCAGTTTCATTAGATACACGTTTGTTCAGAGCTGGAAGAAAAGCAACATGGTCTCTCTGGGTTGTTACATGTATATTACGGCTTTTGATTAAGCTGGCCCTGTTGTTATGAGCAAAAAGGATGGTTGTTGTCACTACAGCGCTTGTGAATTGAGGGGAAAATTTCATCACTATATTAAAGTTTAAGTGTTGATAAAGCGACAGAGAATTGTTGATGCAGGCTGGTACATGTTTGTTCGTTAAGATAAACTTGTGTTTATGAACTGAGAGACGGTTCTTGGCTGTTACATGTACATTGAGGACTAATCAATGTACTGTGACCTGAGAGAGGATGGTTGCAACTGCAACACAGTTACGTGAAGTGTTTCATTGAAAACTTTGCTTCAGTTTGTACACTGGAAGAGAATTGTCCTTCCTGCAGTCAACTGTACATACAGTGAGGCTTAGTCAAGCAGACCCTGGTAATAACGAGCTGATGGAGGATTCCCGTCCCCTGCAGGTCATTACATGTACATCGAGGCGTCCTCCCCACGGCGCGCCGGCAACAAGGCGCGACTCATCAGTCCCTCCCAGTCCTCCACGCCGGGGCCTGCGTTCGGTTCTGGTACCACATGTACGGGAGCACCATGGGCAGCCTGAACGTCTACCTGCGTCAGGGCGGCGCGCTGGGCGGCCAGGTGTTCAACATGACCGGCAACCAGGGCAACAAGTGGCTGCAGGCGGAACTCAGCGTTAGCTCCCCTGCCTCCACCTGGCAGGTGGGTGCGGCCTGACGGACTGATGGGTAGACCAAAGCCTGTTTGATATATTATCACGCACGCACGCGCACAAACGCGCGCGCGCGCGCGCACACACACACACACACACACACACACACACACACACACACACACACACACACACACACACACACACACACACACACACACACACACACACACACACACAGATGAAAGAACTTTCGACAAGTAAAGCACAATGCAATTCTCCCAGAGAGGAAACTCAACAGGAAAATGACTGACTGATTTAAGGCTAGAGTGTTTACTGCTCACAACAATAATTATGGGAAGAAAACTGTTCTGTGTGTCCCTGTGTCTCTTAACTGTGACGGCTGAAGAAGACGCACAGCTGTCCGGAAATCCACTAGTCTGTTATGTACAGCATATCAATACGTTTAGCTTTCCATCCTATTCTGTGTGTTCGCTGTCAGAGGGAATGGTAGCGAGTCACATGGATTGACCTACTTGCCCAGGAAACGAGAAAACCCACGGCTCAGATCTCTCGTGGATTGTGATTCCGAGTCATAGTTTCACCCGCGTTTGTGGGTTTGCCCGTCTGTCCACAAGATGATGCAGACACTTCTGAACCAGCGTCAACAACATGTGGTGCGAAACATGGAACGTGGCGCGAAGGACGTACCCGTAATACCATAGTGCAGATCCATGGTGAACATTCACAATGTCTTCAGCAAGAAGACGCGAACACTGCTGAACGTTTTTGTTTTCGTTTTGTTTTGTTTTTTTTTTTCAAAGAAATTTGATAGAAAGATTAAATGTGACCTAACGAGGCACCTGTGAAACTTTTGTGCGGATCCTGCGTGGATCTGGATCATAGGACGGATCCAGGACCTGCTTAACGTTAGCAGAGGTCTTCGCTTTTCTGAGCGCCGTTGTCGTTTCCGCTGCATTACACGCAGAAGGGTACTATTCTCGCTCGCCATAAAAACCTGAGGTGGGTGTAGACGTTAAACCTGAAAGTGACTAACTAACCAACCAACGGATGCCTCTTTTCTGCAGGTGGTGTTTGAAGGAGTGGTGGGCACGAGCTACTTGAGCGACATCGCCATCGATGACGTCAGCATCAGCAACGGGGCCTGCGCGGGGGGTCTTCTCAGGGCAGCTGTGACTTTGAGAAGGACATGTGCACCTGGTCCAATGTGGGAGGGGACGATTTTGATTGGCTGCGAACCTCGGGGTCCACGCCCAGCAGTTTCACCGGCCCCTCTACCGACCACACGCAGGGAAATACAGCTGGTATGTGTGTGTGTGTGTGTGTGTGTGTGTGTGTGTGTGTGTGTGTGTGTGTGTGTGTGTGTGTGTGTTATTGTTATTGTTGTTGTTGTTGTTGTTGTTTTTGTTGTTGTTATTGCGTCGTCATAACTGTCTGTGGGCCCACGGCCGTTATTTTGTAAATATCTACAGGAGATTGTGCATGTGATCTGAGTTCCCACCATAGCATTTCCACAGCAGTACCCACGACCACAGCAGTACCCGTGACCCTGCATTATCCATGTCCACAGCAGTACCCATGACCCTGCAGTACCCGTGTCCACAGCAATACCCATGACCACAGCAGTACCCATGACCCTGCAGTACCCATGTCCACAGCAGCACCCATGACCACAGCAGTACCCATGACCACAGCAGTACCCATGATCACAGCAAGCGTCCATGAGACATCGTGAGCTGTCAAAGAATGGGCACGTTATCTCCCATGAATCGCATCGAAGATCGTCCTACAGGGTACAGTGGAGGCGGAGCCTCTTAGAGGCAGAACAAACAAGTCCTGGACGGATAACATGAAGAAACGATTGGAGTGCACCCCATGTACATTGCTGTGCATGACAAATGACAAGAAACCATTTATTGCCCATGTGACTGTGACAGCAGTCCTAACAACTTTTGTCCTGGACAAACGGTGGTATGTTTGTGATGGGCAGAAAAGGAATCCAGGCTTTAAGATCTCCGGAAAGGATGCTTGTGTCGGATGCTTGAGTTTCAGTTTCAGTTTCATCAAGGAGGCGTCACTGCGTGCGGACTAGTCCATATACGCTACACCGCATCCGCTAAGTTTTGAGACCACACTACGCAAGATTTGAAGCTGATGGATAAATGAATTAGCAACTAAGATGATACAATTGAAGAAGAAGAGGGTCTCGTGGCTACGACTCAGCGATGTGTCTGACCTACGCATTAGCCCAACGCGCTGGTCAGACCTTGAGAGTCGGATGCATGTATAATCACTGATGAATTTTGACGGATTTTCTTGTCACCGCAAGGAGATTTGCTATTTTTGGCGAAGTAGGTAGCCCGACATATATTCATATTTAGAAATAAAATAGACAAAGACTGAGCTTAAGCACTGTTATTTCTGTTAAGCTTCATTCCTTTACAGTTTCACTTCATCTTCCATACAAACAAGAAAAATGTTGTGTTTAAAAGTCGGGGGTCAGAAAGGAAATCTGTTCATATTCTATTCCGGCCTTCTTTTTCTCCACATGCACCAAACAGTAGCAACGTCCTGTGATGGGTAGAAAGAACGATCGGAACTGTTTACTCATAAGGTTTGTGGCTGCATGTTATGCCTTCACAACTCAACAGTTTACCCCGTACCACCTCACTAGAGCAATGGCAGCAGGTGGTGATGTTGAGATGAGACAAAGAACTGGTCACCATCGTCTCAACGCCTGTGTCTTCAAGACGCTGAAGGTGGTGCCTTTTCCGTATTGTGCGTGTGATACTGAGAAGAGAGACCAAAACAGGGGCTTCTGAGCTGTCCTCTCCCACTCCAGACTAAAACTTTTCTACAGCAGACACAGTCTCTGGCCAGGACTCCATTTAGACGCAGATTACGTGAGCCATGTCATCTTAGAAAACTGAGTCACTGGAAGTATGTTTCTGTGTATTGTGTGAGCATGGTTATATTTTTCCAGTGGCCGTTCTGTTGTGAATTTTACAAGTTTGACTTCGTTTTGTGTGGAGTAGAAGGCATACAGGGATGTGAGTTCTGTGTGTGCAGGCTACTACATGTGTTGATGGGAGACATGCAGGATGTGTGTTCTGTGTGTGCAGGCTACTACATGTGTTGATGGGAGACATGCAAGGATGTATGCTCTGTGTGTGCAGGCTACTACATGTGTTGATGGGAGACATGCAGGATGTGTGTTCTGTGTGTGCAGGCTACTACATGTGTTGATGGGAGGCATGCAAGGATGTATGCTCTGTGTGTGCAGGCTACAACATGTGTTGATGGGAGGCATGCAAGGATGTATGCTCTGTGTGTGCAGGCTACTACATGTGTTGATGGGAGGCATGCAGGGATGTATGTTCTGTGTGTGCAGGCTACAACATGTGTTGATGGGAGACATGCAGGGGGGGGGGGGTGTTCTGTGTGTGCAGGCTACTGCATGTGTGTTGATGGGAGACATGCAGGGATGTGTGCTCTGTGTGTGCAGGCTACAACATGTGTTGATGGGAGACATGCAGGGGTGTGTGTTCTGTGTGTGCAGGCTACTACATGTTCATGGAGAGCTCGGCGCCGCGTGTCCCAGGGGACAAGACCTGGCTCGTCTCCCAGCCCTTCCCAGCCTTCTCCTCTGGCGCCGTGTGCTTCAGCTTCTGGTTCCACATGTACGGCTCCGGCATCGGTGAGTCGCTGACATTTAAACCTCCCTAGAACTCAACATGAGTTTCAAATCGCCATGAACCCCCAAAAAGGCTTAAAAGGCACAGTTATATGCATCAACCTTTTTTTTCGAAGTTTGTTAAGACAAGCATAAACATTTTAATTGATGATACATTTAGCACCATCTAAGAATATCATGTACAGACGCGTTATTGCAGTCGTTTTATTTTGTCGTTTCTCGCATTCCCATAAGGCACACAGCTGTTGAGAAATGTATCTCGTCTCCCGCTTCACGTGCTGGACTCTGGCTATGGTGATTAGCGTTGTGCTTTACAGACTGCACTAAGTGCATTGCGTCGTATGCATTGTTTCGTGCGACTGCAATATCACAACAGGTTTCACTGCATCAAACTTGAGCTGCGCTTCCCACACTATGACGCCATCCGTATTTTATCCTCAGGCCGTATATGGTTTCGTTTCCCGATGAACGGGGAGATTATCCAAGTCACAGAACAGTGGCATGGCCGTTTCGGTGCAGGGAGATTTTTTTTTTTTTACTCAGAGTTTGCAGTGAACCCGTCTCCCTTTCCCGAAAAGTCCTTCGAATTCAGACCACAAACCGAGGTCCGGTGTGTGAACTCACTCATAAGATCCTGCGCGCACATAAAATCTCATCACCAATTTCGGAAACCGATCAATTTGGCCGGTAGTATGAACGACAAGTATACACTTAGCTTGCATTCTCCAAGGAAATTCAAAGGAATGAGTGAAAAGCTTACGGTTGACTGAATGACACGGGAAACGATTGATAAGCGCTGGCAGGTAGCGTTTCAGTCGGCTCTACCCAGGTAGGCAGCCCATCGTGTAAACGAGAGCGTCGATAGTAAAGCGCTTAGAGCTTGTTCCCTAAGAGAATAGAAATTATATAAGAAACTCTCAAAAATAATGATTATAATACTAATGACGACAACAACAAAAACAACAATAATAATATAGAAATAATAATGATAATAGCAACAACAACTACAATAACAATAATAATGATAATAATAAAAAATAATGATAATGATGGTGATGATGATGATCATCATCATCATGTTGATGATGATGATGATGATGATGACGATGATGACGATGACGATGACGATGATGATGCTGCTGATGATGATGACGACGATAGTGAAAGTCCAACACTACGCAACACAATGTA
>JADBJO010000612.1:75000-97500 GCA_016801955.1 Conus betulinus | reverse complement strand
GTGGTCGTCAGGGTATCACACTGTGTCGTGTGGTCGTCAGGGTGTCACACTGTGTCGTGTGGTCGTCAGGGTGTCATACTGTGTCGTGTGGTCGTCAGGGTGTCGTCAGGTGTCCATGTGGTCGTCAGGGTGTCATACACTGTGGTCGTCAGGGTGTCACACTGTGTCGTCGTGTGGTCGTCAGGGTGGTCGTCACCACTGTGTCGTGTGGTCGTCAGGGTGTCACACTGTGTCGTGTGTCGTCGTCAGGGTGTCATAATGTGTGGTGTGGTCGTCAGGGTGTCATAATGTGTCGTGTGGTCGTCAGGATGTCACACTGTGTCGTGTGGTCGTCAGGGCGTCATAGTGTGGCCGTGTGGTCGTCAGGGTGTCACACTGTGTCGTGTGGTCGTCAGGGTGTCACACTGTGTCGTGTGGTCGTCAGGGTGTCACACTGTGTCGTGTGGTCGTCAGGGTGTCACACTGTGTCGTGTGGTCGTCAGGGTGTCATAATGTGGCCGTGTGGTCGTCAGGGTGTCACACTGTGTCGTGTGGTCGTCAGGGCGTCATAGTGTGGCCGTGTGGTCGTCAGCGTGTCACACTGTGTCGTGTGGTCGTCAGGGCGCGTCATAGTGTGGCCGTGTGGTCGTCAGGGTGTCACACTGTGTCATGTGGTCGTCAGGGTGTCATAATGTGGCCGTGTGGTCGTCGTCAGGGTGTCACACTGTGTCGTGTGGTCGTCGGGCGTCATAGTGTGGCCGTGTGGTCGTCAGGGTGTCACACTGTGTCATGTGGTCGTCAGGGTGTCATAATGTGGCCGTGTGGTCGTCAGGGTGTCACACTGTGTCGTGTGGTCGTCAGGGCGTCATAGTGTGGCCGTGTGGTCGTCAGGGTGTCACACTGTGACGTGACTGAAGTCCCACGTATTGTTACTGACCTAGTTTACTCAGTGATTGTCATGATAATGTTTATGACAACTTGATTTCCCGGCAGCCCCGGAGAAAAGAAAAAAAATGGCCGCAGAAGGGCATCTAGAAGTCATGACCTGGATGCGGCCTGGCCTCCTTAGAGTGCAAGGAGTTCAGGGCCTACATGCTTGTCTGAGGGAGGAGGGAGGGGGGGGGTGTGTGTAATGATCTTCTCCTGCCAAGCTGTCTCTGGAGTTTCTTCCTGCTCTGTTCTGCAGTGTCCCCCAGTCATAAAGCGTGGCGTCAGTGCTACGTTCTGTCTGCCTCGTTAATAACCCAGGTGCAATCGCTCTGATACTGTGATTGATGTGACAACTCTTTGAGCTTCTGCGTGTGTGTATGCCATTGTTTTTGTGTTGGCCGTGTGCTGTTTGATTGGACGAGTGGTGTACTGTCGTCAGTGTACGATCCTCAGCGATGTCTGGTGCACTGCGCAGTCTTCGTGAATGACTGACGTAAAGTTACTTACTGTGGAGTCCCAATTCCTACATCATGTCATCTCGTCACTCAGCGATCACGATTGATGTCTGATGTGCCTTAATAAAGGATGACTGGCAAATCGTCTCCAAATTTGTGTTCATTGATAACTGATGCAATCTTATGCCTACGTTGTATGATTAACAATTAGTGTATTCTTATGCCTTTCCTGTGTTCATTAAAAACCGATATATTCTTATGCCTGTGCTGGATATATTACGATTCATATTTTGCCATGACTGTGGTGTGTTAAAAGCGTTAGTGATCGATTTTTGTTTGCTCAATGCCATGGGTAATCGAACTCTGATGTGACTTGCAGCCTACCCAGTGTCGGCCCAGATGAACACACCTTCGCCTGTGCTCACCCCCACACCTGCTGTGACCACCACCCCCCAGTAACTGCCCTCATAGAGCTGCCTGGGATATCTTTGTTTACTCTCCAAGTTTCCATGGCCTAGCTCAATTCCATGCTTTCCGTGGAAAACATTATATCATGATACTGCACATAGCTTGAAGAGCCATCAACCTGCTTTGTCCTTTTTTTTTAATTTAGTACAAGCATTTCCATTATTAGAGCAGCATGCAATAGCTAAATTTTAATATGAAAATTTCGTTGGAAGCAATATACTATTTAGTATAAGCATTTCCATTATAAGAATGTGCACAGCAGCATGCAATAGCTGTTTTGAGCAATATTCTTTCCAATGTTTATCAAGTTTATTTTTTTAATATGTTGGGTGTTCCTGCAGTTTCTATAGCCCTAGATGAAGAGTTCCAAATATTGATGATCTTGTTTCTGAAAGAAATGTGTGTATAAAGATTGGTTTACACAAACGATTCGTGTAATTTCATAGAGGACCTCTGTTTCTTGTAAATAAATTGTTTGTAGTTTGGGAATAATGGTGACCATGTAATAAAAGTTTTGTATATTATATCACCTTCCTAGGGCCCTACTTTTTCGATATTCGTTACATGCTTATTATTTATTTTTTACCTTTTTTGCAATTTACGTAATTCAATCCAATTATTCGTGTTGGTGAGTCATCTTCATATATTTCTATGAGAGGTATATATACCCCTTCAAACTTGAAGACCAAACCACGTTGCCATATTCTAAAATTTAACAACAAAGTTTTTTTTTTTTTTTTTAAAGTTGTACCCATTATGTCTCTCATAGACTAATGAACGTACATTTGTCAGCAAGTTAGAAATGCTCCCATCCTCAGTCATATGCATTCATCTAAGCGCAATAGTAGCTTCGTTTTTCTGTTCAAATTTACTACCCGGTCTTGACAAACAACAAAAAAACCTGATGTGAAAAACCAAACGGAGAACCGTGTAATATCCATGTTCTGGCAATGATAAAAATGTCTGATTCTATTATGACTATATACTGGTAGATCTAGTTGCAAAGTGAGACGAATGCAGGCGGAAATCTAAACAAATCTTAAATGTAATTAATATCGAACCGCCAAGAAAAACGTAGACAAACGAATCACAAGACAAAACACGACGCGTTTCGACCTCTTAGGTCTTCTTCAGGCAAGACACAAAACACTCAGGACAACGAAAATGAAAGAGCAATCACTTATCTTCATGTGATTCTTTTGTCTACGTTTTCTTGGCGGTTCGTTATTAATTACATTTAAGATTGGAATATTGGCGGTTGAATATATGGTCATAATTTCTAGTTTCCAGTCCCACATGAGGAATCAGCGTGGCAAATGACCTGCCCGCCTACTTTATTGTCGAATCACAGGAGATTCCCTCATGCTGACAGTGCCTTTCCTTTCATCGATTGGCAAATGTACATTTCTCAACGACTCAGAAATGCTCATATAATTTATCATATGGCATTTCTTGCAAATGGAAAAAAATAACATTTTTTTTTTAAGTATTCAGTTTTTCAATCCTGATGTGAACTCCACTCACACTCACACACACACACACACACACACACACACACACACACACACACACTCTCTCTCTCTCTCTCTCTCTCTCTCTCTCTCTCTCTCTCTCTCTCTCTCTCTCTCTCTCTCTCTCTCTCTCTCTCTCTCTTCTCACATTATCTTTTCTTGGCTTTCCTCATGTCTCCCTTGTAGACTTCCTTTTCTCTATATGGGTAGCATCTTTGGGGAATAGCCCTTTTCCGAGATTATAGGAACCCCCCCGTCTACGCGCGCGCGCATACACACACACACACACACACACACACACACACACACACACACACACACACACACACACACACACACACACACACACACACTACACTAATGCACGCGTAGACAGAAAAAAACAGCAACACGTGTTTTGTGGTGATGAGAAAGAGGGGTGGGACATGGTGGTGACCTCTGTGATGGCAGTGCCTTCCGCCTATGACTGCAACTTTGAGCAAGGCTTCTGCCGCTGGACCAGGACAAGCAGGACGTCTTTGACTGGACTCGAACGTCCGGCTCCACCGGTACCAGTGGCACCGGTCCTTCCATCGACCACACGCTGGGGCAACGGTCAGTCTTGATGATGTTCTTGTCGGCTTTTTCTTCTTCATTCACGCAGTCAGTTCTTTTTGTTGGCTTCGCTGATTCATGCCCTGGTCATAAACGTAATTTAGATCGTTATCAATGAATGATTGTGACATGGTTACTACTGCATTCTTTCCATGGTTTTGATTTTGTTTGTTCATGTGTTTGTTTATTCATTTACTCATTTTCTTCTTCTATTAAAAAAAATGTTTCGTCTCTCTCTCTCTCTCTCTCTCTCTCTCTCTCTCTCTCTCTCTCTCTCTCTCTCTCTCTCTCTCTCTCTCTCTGTCTCTCGCTCCTCTCTCTCCCGCTGCCTCTCTCTCTCTTCTTCACTGTTTTTTCGTTTTCTTTCGTACGTTTTTGTTTATTTCTTACATCTTCGTTTCTTTCTGGTTCATTTCTTTGCTTGATTTTCTTAACTTCTGTCATTATATATGGATAATATTCTTGCATATTCTTTTTACTTGTTTATGTCCTTTTTCTTACCTTTTTTGTGTTTTTTTTATTCTCTGCTTTGCGTTATTTGTCTGACTTTTGGAATGCATTGAGATTAATTTTATCTTTAACCGACTTAAACAGATATAGCATTGCACAGACACGCTTACCTGTTAGACTGTTCTTTCTGAGTACTAGCGGCAGCACAGGCTAACGTGGAGCTCTGGTGAATGTGTACGCAATGACTCTTGATTTCCAATATGAAGACAACAGGATGTCTGACAGGCAGGTGAAACAGCCTAGTGATCCCAAACCTTTGTATGTTAGTCGCAAAGTGAGGGGACTGCGGACGGAACTGTAAACAAATTTTAAAAGGTACTTGAACTAACTCCGCCAGATAACTTGGACAAACGAGTTACAGGACAAAACACGACGCGTTTCGACCTCTTAGGTCTTCTTCAGGCAAGAGAAACAATACTCAGGACAACGAAAATGGAGAACGAGCAATCATTTATCTGGTCAAATTCGGCGCAAGGGTCGGCATTTTTCAACATGTTCTTCATTTCAGTTGCCCTGAGTGTTGTTTGTCTTGCCTGAAGAAGACCTAAGAGGTCAAAACGCGTCGTGGAATGTCCTGTAAATTCGTTTGTCCATGTTATCTGACGGAGATAATTCAAGTTCCTTTAAAAGTTTCTTTGTATGTTACCTTTTATATAATTTGTGTGTTTGTGTGTGTGTGTGTGTGTGTGTGTGTGTGTGTGTGTGTGTGTGTGTGTGTGTGTGTGAACAACTCACAGTCCAGGGCCACTACATCTTCATCGAGACGTCCCTCCCTCGCCGCCCCGGAGACACGGCCCGCCTGTTGTCCCCGGTGATGACGGCCAACGCCAAGGGGGCGTGTCTGCGCTTCTGGTACCACATGTACGGCCCTCACATCAACAACCTCAACGTCTACACCCGTCCCAGCACCGGGACCGGCACGTTCGGCAACATGACTCGGGTATGGACCAAACACGGCACCCAGGGTAACCAGTGGAAGTCTGCCGAGGTGACTGTGTCGTCGTACAACGCCTATCAGGTAATGGGGCCGATGGGTGACAGGATTGTTGTGACTTAGGCAGTGGTATAGCAAGGTGATGGAATTAAATGCGTACATGCACGGATAACACCTGGAAAGTGGTAGGAATAGAATAGAAATGATAATAAATTTGAATTTTATAAATTTACATTAATTTTGAGTGGAAAACACTTGGAAAGAGTTTGGTTATTTAAGTGGTGAATATAGTCGTGATGATGATTTAATTTTACATATTCACAGTGTGTGGAGACTGTTTGGGAATAAAGGGGGTTAATTAAGGGGTTAACATTTTAACAATGAAAACGATGTGTACATTTACATGGGTGTGGACAAAACCGAGGAGCATCTATGATGTAAGTATATATGTCGTCTGGAAGTAGAGCTGTTAAGTATTCACAGGTGATACAGATAAAAACAATTCATATATTCAAATGTGGATAGCATCGGGAAGCAATGGTGATTCCGGTGGGTCATATAATAAGCATAACAATGAACTGAATACGTGTATGACACGTGTGTGACAGACATCTGGTGTGTAGATCATGGAGTTGCTGACACATGTATGTTGTCCAGATAATGTGAAATGTTGACGTGAGGAGAGAGTGTGTTGCACAGATCGTGCCAGGTGCTGAAGTAAGTAGAGGCGTGGATTGTATACATCACGTCAGCTGTTGAAGTGAGCGGTGCACGTTGTTGTTCAGATGATGGGAGAAGCTGAAGGCGGTGTCCTTGTTGCACAGATTGTGTTCGAAGGCAGTGTCCTTGTTGCACAGATCGTGTTTGAAAGCAATGTCCTTTTTGCACAGATCGTCTTTTTGGTAATGTCCTTGTTGCACAGATCGTGTTTTTGGCAATGCCCTTGTTGCACAGATCGTGTTTGAAAGCATGTCCTTGTTGCGCAGATCGTGTTTGAAGGCAATGTCTTTGTTGCACAGATCGTGTTTTGGGGCAATGTCCTTGTTGCACAGATCGTGTTTTGAAGGCATGTCCTTGTTGCACAGATCGTGTTTTTGGCAATGTCATTGTTGCACAGATCGTCTTTTTGGCAATGTCCTTGTTGCACAGATCGTGTTTGAAGGCAATGTCTTTGTTGCACAGATCGTGTTTGAAGGCAATGTCATTGTTGCACAGATCGTGTTTGAAGGCAATGTGTTTGTTGCACAGATCGTGTTTGAAGGCATGTCCTTGTTGCACAGATCGTGTTTGAAGGCAATGTGTTTGTGCACAGATCGTGTTTGAAGGCAATGTCCCTGTTGCACAGATCGTGTTTGAAGGCAATGTCTTTGTTGCACAGATCATGTATGAAGGCATTGTCCTTGCTGCACAGATCATGTATGAAGGCAATGTCCTTGTTGCACAGATCGTGTTTGAAGGCAATGTGTTTGCTGCACAGATCGTGTTTGAAGGCAATGTGTTTGCTGCACAGATCGTGTTTGAAGGCACAGATGTGTTTGCTGCACAGATCGCTGTTTGAATCGTGTTTGAAGGCAATGTGTTTGCTGCACAGATCGTGTTTGAAGGCATCGTGTTTGCTGAACAGATCGTGTTTGAAGGCAAGTGTTTGCCAGGTGTTTGAAGGCATGTGGTCTGCACAGACCGATGACATGTGGTTGCTGCACAGATCGTGTTTGCGGCCACCCGGGGGCCAGCTACCAGTTCGTCTCACTGTTTCGTCACCGCCCTGCGGCTTGCCACCAGTTTCTCAATGTTTGTCACCGTCTCTCCCTCTCCCACCCCTCCTGGAAAGTAGCGTTTTCACCTGCGTTTGTTGCCTTTAGAGCCTTTAGACCTACAGGGTCCGCACAGATCATGGAAATCGTGGAAAGCCATAGAATTCTTGTAACAAAGTAATATTCTAGAACTAGAAATTCATGGAAGTATTGTTCAAGTTATGGAAAAGACGGGGAATGAAAAAAAATGCTTGCTGTGGGCTCGTGCGTCAGCGTGTCAAAATCAGCAAACAGGTAACCCATGACACGGATCGCTGAAACTTGCGATTTTGATAACGGTGGGATGCGCTTAGTGTGTAAAAACAGCTAAAGTGAGATTGTAGAAATTGTTTTTGTTATCTGTTTTCTCCTTCAGGATTGCCAGTAGTGTGGTTACCATGTCATTAATAGTTTTCTTTTTTTTTTTTGTTTGCTCTACTTCTTTTAGGTTGCAATCTTTTGACTTTTTTTTTTTTAAAGGATATGATGTTTTAAAGGATGTGATCTTTTTCCTCAGGATCTGACTTTTTTTTTTTTAAAGGATGAGTCTTTTCTTGAGATTGTGATTTTTTTTTAAGGATGTGAGCTGTTTCAGAATGTAATTTTTTTTTATGTAACCTTTTTCACGATCTGTTGTTTCCGACGAGTTTCATGTTGTGTGTGTGTGTGTGTGTGTGTGTGTGTGTGTGTGTGTGTGTGTGTGTGTGTGTGTGTGTGTGTGGGCGGGGGTGTGGGGGGTGTGTGCGGGGGGCGGGTGGGGGGGGGAGGGTGGTGTGTGAAGAGTGTTTGCGCTTGATGAAGATTTTTACTGATTTACTGTTGATTCGATTCGTACACAGGAAGTTTACTTTTTTTTCTTTCTATGTTTGTGCATTGTCCTGGTATATGGTTGCTGTGCTGTCGAAAACGAATTTTCCATCTTTTTGGACATAGAATTGTTATCCTGTGTATCACCATCCTGAAAAGACCCAAGTGTGGTCGAGTGGACTGTAATGACTAACAGTATAGATTGGGTAAGGACAGATGTCATGGAGAGACAAAAAGGTCAGGCAGTTAGTGCCTTGATGCTAGTCTTCAGCTGTGCTGCTCTGACACAGCCTGATGTCTTCTCTCAGTCCAACAGTGTGACTTCGAGGACTCGAACCTCTGCGGGTTCACCAACGACAAAGCAGGACCAGTTTGACTGGACCTGGAAGGCTGGGCCCACCAGCAGTGGTTTTACTGGACCCACCACGGACCACACGGAGGGCACCAAGACTGGTCAGTGTGTATGTGTGTGTGTGTGTGTGTGTGTGTGTGTGTGTGTGTGTGTGGTGTTGTGTGCGCGTGTGTGTGTGTATGGTAAGTGTGTGTGTGTGCGCGTGTGTGTGCTGTGTGTGTGTGTGTGTGTGTGTGTGTGTGTGTGTATGTTTCCGTGTGTGTGTGTGTGTGTGTGCGCGAACTGCGCTTTAGCGCGCGCATGCGTGTGTGTATACATACCTTTTAAAATATGTGTGAATAACAAAAGAAAAAGACGCCCAGAAAAATAACAGGTTTAAAATGGAAATTTACAATGTGAATATAGAGAGTGAAAACACGTACGTAATTTTTTTACCGAAACTGTGATTTTTCACAATGTTCTTTCTTTTTTTAACATAGGTCTCATTCACGAGGTAATGTTCCAATTTTTTTTTCTCAAAACTGATCCCAGTTTGTTTGTTTTACAGTTTATTCAAATTTTTTGATAAGCAGTTGCATGAATTACTGCGACAGAGTAAAAAGCTGAGATTTTACTTAGATTCTTTTTGGGTGCAGGTAGGTGACTGTGTGTGTGGTGCATAATCTCAGATCTTTCAACAAAACCGTTCAGTTGATAATATGCATACCAGCTGCCTCATCAAAAAGAAAAATGTGATATGGAAGGGTGGAATCTTGAGCTACGGTAGTTCTCAGCTGTCATGGGCTCGATTTCAACGTTATCAGTTTTACTGTTCTCTTGTACAAACGCACCAGGGCAATGAAGCTGATATTTAATCAGTTGTTGTCAGGGTATGAGCGCTGTAGAATTATAAGGGGAATGGATATCAACGAATTTGTTCACAAGTTTAGCAATCTGAAAGATCTCGCTGGAAAGAAATGTCACTGGTCCAGGATAAACTTCTTGTGTGTTCTTGCATCTAGGATTGTATTCCCCCCCCCCCCCCCCCCCCCCCCCCCCCCTTGTCATTAACAGTTTTGTTTCGGGTTAACATCTCACTTTATTGTTTGTCATTTTTGTCTTGTTAGCATTACGTGTAGGTTGACCGTGATCAAATGGTTAGAGATTCGTCTGTTGGTATGACGCTGTCATGGGGAAGGATTTTTTTATGGGTTAAAATCTCTCTCTCTCTCTCTCTCTCTCTCTCTCTCTCTCTCTCTTCTCTCTCTCTCTCTCTCTCTCTATATATATCTATATAATATATATATCTATCTTCTCTCTCTCACTCTCTCTGTGTCCATCAGCAGTAAATTGGTACCCGATTCAGATCAGGGAATGCTAAGCGATGGAAGGAGGAGAATGGCCCGCTTTCCATAGTGCCGTATCGTGGACGCAGTGAACCTCTGACAGTTAACTGCACCAAGGCCACTAATCTATGAAATTTTAAACTTTTTTTTTTTTTTTGCAAACGGAGCATACACATGCTCTTGCGTCTTTGAGTTTTTTTTAAGAAAGGACGTTTACTTGGGCCAGTGAGAAGAATTTCATTTGCCTTTTGAGCATTTAAAGATAGAAGCTTTTCTTGGTCGCTGAAAAGCATTCCATGCGCCTCTTTGAGCATTTAAAGAAATAAGCTTTGCTTGGGCCAGTGAGAAGCGCTCCATTTGCCTTTTCGAGCGTTTCAAGATAAAAGGTTTTCTCGACCAGTGAGAAAGCATTCCACTGCTACCGCATTGTTTTGGTAGTAGTACAGAGAGATGCCTGATCTGATTGAACACGCGAAAGACACCACCTGCTAACCCTTTAGCAATGGCTCAGTTGAACTGGTGGTGAGGGCGTCGTCCTGCAATGCAAGGTGCTCCCAGAGACTGAGTCTGCTGCCTCACAATGCTGCAGGTCACTACTTGTACATCGAGTCCAGCCGGCCCCGAAACTCCGGCGACCGTGCCGCCTGGTGAGCCCCTCCTTCCCGCCCACGCCGGGCACCTGCCTCAGCTTCTACTACCACATGTACGGCAACACCATCGGCTCCCTCAAGGTGTGTACCAGGCTGGCAACGGCTCGGCCGGCACGGACACGCTGCTCTTCTCCAAGCGCGGCAACCAGGTCAGTGGTGGGGTGGGGTGGGCTGGGGTGGGGTGGGATGGGGGTTCTTCAGTTCACGTGTCGATGAATTTGGAAGGGGAGATTACAGACATGTCGAGGGGTTTAAACCTGTAACCAAACTCAGAATACAGAGACCCCCCCCCCCCCCCTAAAATAAAAAAAAAAAAAAAAAAAAAAAAGTATAATTACCAGGGCGGAGGCGTGGATGGGGAGAGGAACAGGGGTGGGTGGGGGGGCGGGGGGGGGGGGGGGCGGTTAGGGGAGGTAGAAGAAGTGGTGATGGTTGAGGTGGAGGCTATCGCCATTCAGCCTCTAGTTACACAGATTCACACAGAACCTAGGGAAATGCTGTGACCGGATAGGAGCGGAATTGGGGGGTGGGGGTGGGGTGGGGATGTTTGATCAAAATACAGAGCACCCGGGGCTGAGGGAGGGGGCAGGACAGCTTGGTCATGAAACTAATCACTGAGAACAACAGGAACGGGGCGCGAGGTCTCCCCCCCCACACCTTCACTCCCGGGAGGGAAGTAGGGGGCAGGGGTGGGGGTAGGTTCCGGCCTGCTTGTCTCACTGCATTTTCCGCCACACGGGGGCTATGCCTGATGGTTTGCTGACGTTTCCAGGGCAACCGGTGGCTGCTGGGAGAGGCGGTGATACAGAGCAGCAGCAACTTCCAGGTCTACTTCGACGGCATTGTAGGGTCGTACAGCGGGGACATCGCCATCGATGACGTCAGCTTCAAACCTGGAGGGTGCCAGGGAGGAGGTATGGTAAACTGTGTTGTCAACAGATTTTTTTCGTTTGCTTGTTTGTTTCGCCTTTTTTCAGTGACAAGTTATTTCTGTGGAACGGTAGAAGCACATCCTGGTTATATCACGTTTTGGTTTCAATAAATTAATGTCCGCTTTTTATATATTTTTTTTTCTCCTCTGAACAAACAAAGCGCTCTACTGCGCCAACAATTTAACGAGTATCGTTAGAATGATAGCGAAGAGTTTGTAAGTACTTAGTCACTCCGAAAACTTTCATCTGGTACAGGTGATGACGAGCTGAGAGAGTATCATGTGCAGGTTTTGGCTGTATCATAAACGCTGCTTAGGAGAAGGGTTGTGGTGGGGGATTTTTTGTGTCTATGTATCACTCGGTCTGTTTTTCTAAGTGCTGGGATTTAAGGGAACAATGACAAGGACTTCGGGAGGGGGTGGTTGGACAAGATGCTCATATAAACGAACATGATGCTGCCCATTCATGCCAGCACACACGTGCTCACACAACCCAGACACTTATGCAGGTGTGTGCGCACTCTAGCACACTTGCTCGCTTGCATGCACGTACACCCTACCGCCACCTATCCAAATGTGCGTGTACCTATATATTAGAGAGAGAGAGAGAGAGAAAAAAAAATATGTGTGTGTATGTGTGTGTGTGCGAGCGTGTGTGTGTGTGTGTATGTGTGTGTGTGTGTGTGTGTGTGTGTGTGTGTGTGTGTGTGTGTGTGTGTGTGTGTGTGTGTGTGTGTGTGTGTGTGTGTGACTTTGAGAGCGAGATGTGGCCACATGCCACAATTAGGATTTTGCTCTAAATCACAATGAAATCCATGTAAGCATTTTGAGACCCAGCATAAATTTGAGCCAGCGTTTGATATTAAACTGATAATTGATCAAAAGAATAACAACCCCCCCCCCCCCCCCCCATCATTTCACTTGTTTTGGGGGGATTTCCCCCGAGGACACCATTCACAAATCTTCAAGTACATGACCCTCCCCTCGGCTGACGTCACATTTCAGGCCTTCTCACTCATCCGTGACCCTATCTTTGCGCCAGCTGGTTCCTCTCAAGTGGTCCCATTCCTTTCATTTCAGTCTGTCTTCTTGAAACCACCTCACATGGGCACAGGAAAGAAAACAAGGTAAATCAGCGTTCAGACACAAAAAAAAAATTCTTAAACAATCTAACAGTGCCTGTCTATCGATACTCGGCTCCTTAAGCAAGGCCTTGGCGCGTTATTGTTTTGGTGTGCAGGGTGTGGACTTTTAGTGTATCAGTAGTTTGTCGTACCAATAAACATTATCCCTTTCAGGCGGCTGTGTCTTTGAGAGCGGACCATGCCCTAACAGAGAGTCCATAGTGACAATTTGTCCTACCGATAAATGTCGACCCTTTTCAGTTGGCTGTGACTTTAAGAGCAGCCAGCGCACCAGCGGAGTGTCCAAAGTGACAATTCGTCCCTTCGGTGAATGCAGCTTTTCAGGTGACCATGACTTTAAGAGCGGGCTGTGTGCAACAGCAGTGTGACCATAGAGAGACTTATCGTCCTACCCGGTGACTGTTGTCTCCTTTTCAGGCGGCTGTGACTTTGAGAGCGGGCTGTGCACGTGGGTGAACGTGCAGAGCGGCGACCAGTTTGACTGGCTGATCGGCAGGGGCCAGACCAGCAGTCAGTACACCGGACCCAGCGCTGACCACACCCAGCAGAACGCGCAAGGTCACAGCTTTTCTTCTTCGTCGTCGTCGTCTGCTGCTTGTTCTTCTTTTTCTTCTTCTGCTTCTTCGTCTTCGTGTGCTGACGCTGACACACAGTTTTTCTGTTATTATTCGATGTCCTTCCCTGTGAAAAGTGTGTATTGCTTTACAAGTCCGGTTTGCTGTCCTGCGAGTAAGCAAAGCAGTGTTGTGCAGGGTTCCTTTTTGTTATCTGTCCACTGTGTGTGTGTGTGTGTGTGTGTGTGTGTGTGTGTGTGTGTGTGTGTGTGTGTGTGTGTGTGTGTGTGTGTGTGTGAAAAAGAGAGAGGGGATATGTGTGTGCGTGTGTGTGTGTGTGTGTGTGTGTGTGTGTGTGTGTGTGTGTGTGTGTGTGTGTGTGTGTGTGTGTGTGTGACGCGATCCTGAAACTGAATTATGTGTCAGTGACTGCAGACAGGGAAATGACAACTGCTGAGAATGACGTGTCACAGACTCCGCTCAGGAGCATGTCCCTCACCACACATCCTTTTGTTTGTGGGTCCTCCAACATCCAATTTTTCGCCACTCTTTTCCCCTTTTTTTCCTTCTTTTCTTTTTTTTTTTTTTTTCTTCTACTAGTGGGGCCTCCATGCCCCTATTTTCCCCCATTTTCTTTTTCCCGAAGCCGACTCACACTCACCCCGCATGGTCTGTGTGTTTCACCACAACAAGCCACGTGTCGTCCACAGGCCACTACCTGTTCATCGAGGCCAGCCGGCCCCAGCAGCCGGGCTACAAGGCCATCCTGCAGAGCCAGACCTTCCCGGCCACGCGGACGGGCTGCCTGACCTTCTGGTACCACATGCTGGGCACGGGCGTCGGCACGCTGTCGGTGTCCCTGATGACGGTGCCCAACAACGCCAGCAGCGTGAGATGGTCCCTGTCCGGCAACCAGCAGGACCAGTGGAGGTACGCCACGGTGCCCCTCGCCCGTCAGCAGGCCTCCTTCCAGGTCCTCATCCAGGGAACCGTGGGCAGCAGCTACCTGGGCGACATCGCCATTGACGACCTGGCCTTTACCGACAGTACTTGTCGACGTGAGTGGCGGCTTAGAGGGGGCCGGTCGATTTGGGATGGCTGTAGTGAGTGAAGTGGTGGGTCGATTTGGGATGGCTGTAGTGAGTGAAGTGGTGGGGTCGATTTGGGATGGCTGTAGTGAGTGAAGTGGAGGGGTCGATTTGGGATGGCTGTAGTGAGTGAAGTGTGGATCGATTTGGGATGGCTGTAGTGAGTGAAGTGGGGGTCGATTTGGGATGGCTGTAGTGAGTGAATTGGTGGGTAGTCGATCGATTTGGGATGGCTGTGAGTGATTGAAGTGGAAGGGGGGTCGATTTTGGGATGGCTGTAGTGAGTGAAGTGGGATTTGGGATGGCTGTAGTGAGTGAAGTGGTGGGTCGATTTGGGATGGCTGTAGTGAGTGAAGTGTTGGGTCGATTTGGGATGGCTGTAGTGAGTGAAGTGTTGGGTCGATTTGGGATGGCTGTAGTGAGTGAAGTGTTGGGTCGTTTGGGATGTGTAGTGAGTGAAGTGGGTCGGGATGGCTGTAGTGATTTGGGTCGATTTGGGATGGCTGTAGTGAGTGAAGTGGTGGGTCGATTTGAGTGAAGAAGTGGGGGTCGATTTGGGATGGCTGTAGTGAGTGAGTGAGTGAAGTGGTGGGTCGATGGCTGTGGGAAGTGGCTGTAGTGAGTGAAGTGGTGGGTCGATTTGGGATGGCTGTAGTGAGTGAAGTGAAGTCGATTTGGGATGGCGATTGAAGTGTTGGGTCGATTTGGGATGGCTGTAGTGAGTGAAGTGGGGTCGATTTGGGATGGCTGTAGTGAGTGAAGTGGTGGGTCGATTTGGGGATGGCTGTAGTGAGTGAAGTGGTGAAGTGAGTGAAGTGGGGGGTCGATTTGGGATGGTAGTGAGTGAGTGAAGTTTGGGAGGCTGTAGTGAGTGAAGGGAGGGTCGATTTGGGATGGCTGTAGTGAGTGAAGTGGAGGGGTCGATTTGGGATGGCTGTAGTGAGTGAAGTGGTGGGTCGATTGAAGTGGGGGTCGATTTGGGATGGCTGTAGTGAGTGAAGTGGTGGGTCGATGGGATGGCTGTAGTGAGTGATGAAGTTGGGGTCGATTTGGGATGGCTGTAGTGAGTGAAGTGGAGGGGTCGATTTGGATGGCTGTAGTGAGTGAAGTGGAGGGGTCGATTTGGGATGGCTGTAGTGAGTGAAGTGGAGGGGTCGATTTGGGATTTGGGATGGCTGTAGTGGCTGGTGGGTCGATTTGGGATGGCTGTAGTGAGTGAGTGAGGCTGAAAGCTGAAGGTGGGTCGATTTGTGGTGAGTGAAGTGGTCGATTTGGGGCTGTATGGCTGTCTGTGGCTGTTTTGTTTTGTTTCACAATGGTGATGGCAGTGGTTTGTTCTTGGTTGGGTGTTTGTATTTAATCTTTTTTTTTAGTGTCATTTTTTTTTTTTTTTTTTTAGTGTATTCTTATGGTTAGATTTCCGTACAATATCTGATCGTAAAAAATGGTGAGGCTGTGTCGGCATGTACGCCCCCAAAAGCGAAGAGAATTCGCGGACGGAAGGAACCTCAGCGAATACCTTTGAAAGTTTCATCCCATCAATAGATTTTTTCCTCTCTCTAAAGGGGTTACACGGGGATATAGTCCATGACGATGATGATTTTGCTCCTCGCTTGATTTCGTGTTGGCTTTCGGTGTGAGAGTTTTTACGTGAAAGTAGTTATGTCAGTCATGTAATTGGTAGTACCTTTTTCTTTTTTTTGTGTGTGTGGGGAATGTGAGTCTTCGCTTATTGCAAGACAGGAATTGTGTGGGGAAGGAAGTAAATGTGATTGTGTGTGTGTGTGTGTGTGTGTGTGTGTGTGTGTGTGTGTGTGTGTGTGTGTGTGTGTGTGTGTGTGCGTGCGTGCGCGCGCCTGCGTATACGTACGCATCTGTGCGGGCATGCGTGCTGTGTGTGTGTATGTGTGTGTGTGTGTGTGTGTGTGTGTGTGTGTGTGTGTGTGTGTGTGTGTGTGTGTGTGTGTGATTTATCCACGTGTGTGTAAAATGTGCACACTTGCTTATTACGCTTGCATGTCTGTCGCTTGTATATGTGAATAAATGATTTTTTTTTTTTCCCGTTCCCGGGTCCCAGTATCTCATATTTGATTCCTCACTGTAAGATTACGCTACAGACAGTTCTGAACAACCCTGGGTTCGTGTACACGATGCATACCCCCGTGCACATTTTTTTCCAGTGGCTCCACCCGAAGCCAACCCCAGCACACAGACGACAGCGGCGACAACGGCCGGCCCCACCACCACGCCATCCGTCACCGCAGGTATCTCTGCTCTCGCCACACAACCATAGCTGTGGGGGTGTTCGGTGACTGGTTTTTGACGTGTGTGTTTTTTGTGTGCGTGTGTGTTGTGTGTGTGTGTGTGTGTGTGTGTGTGTGTGTGTGTTGTGCGCGCGCGCGCGTGCATGCGTGAGTGCATGTGTGCGCGCGTGCGTCCGTGTGTGCGTGTGTGTGTGTGTGTGTGTGTGTGTGTGTGTGTGTGTGTGTGTGTGTGTGTGTGTGCGTGCGTGCGTGCGTGCGTGCGTGCGTGCATGTGCATGCATGTGTGTGTATGTGTGTGTGTGAGTGTGTGTGTGTGTGTGTGTTCATGTATGCATTTTGTGCTTGTGAGTCACATTCATCTGGCCAAAAATAGGAGCCTTATATCCTACTTGCCTTGTTCTAGACACGGTGAACGTCTGACGGTTCACTGTCCATACAGGCCAACAAAAACTATGGGAATTTAAATCTTAAGTTTTCTTTTTATTCACGTCGTCAGTGTCTTTCTAAACGGATCGGTGGCTCATTGTTAAGATCTAATCTGGCTCATAAAATGTTCCCATGATGTTCATGACGCAATGTGTGATAATGATGATGGTGGATTTCTGATGATTATCATGGTATTGATAGATAGATACAGTTATTGCCATGCAGGTAGTGAGGGTGATGGTGATGATGATGGTAGTAGCAATAATCCGTTCTGCTCTGGCCAGATGATAACTTATAGGCAACGCGCATGTGTGTATGTTTCTTGAACATGATACGAAACACGCCACATTTGTAGACGCCATCCAAAGCAAGAACTCCATAGCAGCATAGTCACTCTGCTCATTTTCACGGATCATTGTAAGTAACATATTGCCGTTTGTGTTCAGCCCCCACCCCGTACGACTGCAACTTTGAGAGCGGTCTGTGCCAGTGGCAGCAAGCCAGGGACGACAAGTTCAACTGGACCCGAACCCAGGGTCCTACAGGAACCAGCTCCACCGGGCCCACAAACGACCACACTCTGGGAACAGGTTTGTGAAAGAAGAATTTTTTTTTTCCTCCGGGAAACAGTAAAAACTTTGTGATGAAAACTCCTCCTCCCGTCCCGTCTGTGCTACAGCCTTGTCCCCTCCACTCTTTTTTTTTTTTTAGATGCGCCCCTCCTCCTCGTTTATAGAATTGGTAATTATGTTGATCGTGTTTTCTGTCCAGTACCTCCCCACCTCCCCCACCCCTTCTGTCAATCCCCTCCTTTTTCAAATTTACAGAGGGCAGAGGTTTTATTGGAAGAAACGAACTTACAAGAAACATTACTATACCGCCGAAAGGAAGAGACAAAGAAATTACAAGACAAAACACGACACGTTTCGACTTTTTTTGGTCTTTTTCAGGCCAGACAAGTGACATTGAAGACCAATGAAAACGATAAACGCACAATCCCTTATCTCCTCAAACAGGGTGCAAAACCTTTACATCCAATCTTAGGCGATAAGGGATTGTTCGCTCTTCGTTTTCGTCGTCTTCAGTGTTGTTGTTTGTCTCGCCTGAAGAAGACCAAAGAGGTCGAAACGCGTCGTGTTTTGTCTTGTAAGTTGTTTGTCCTCTTTCATTTTTTTTTAAGTTTCAAATTTCCGCCAGCAGCCTTCTCACTTCCTAACTTTTGTTGGGAGGCTTTCATGTTTTGTGTCAGAAAAAAAAAAAATGTTCAGAACAGCAACGCCCTTTGTATGGTTACATGTAAACTCCCATTTGGGTGTTTAAAAAGTGA
The DNA here is from genome assembly GCA_016801955.1 of Conus betulinus. NCBI lineage: Eukaryota > Metazoa > Mollusca > Gastropoda > Neogastropoda > Conidae > Conus > Conus betulinus. The sequence goes on along the minus strand of JADBJO010000612.1, from coordinate 79,457 downwards.
CAATGGTCTAGTTTGAATTTACAGCCTCTGGAGCTGTCGGGTGTTGTTTTCGTGGTTGGTTGATATTTGTAGAATTTTTTAAATACGTTCTGTTAAGGCAGAGTGAATTAATCCATGTTGTAGTGTGACTAAATTTCAGCTGGCTGATCTCATTGTAAATGTGTTCGATCACATGCCGAACAGAACTGAAACGAAAGAAAGAGAGGTAGATTCAACACAAATGAAATCAAAGCACAGAAGCACACAAGTACACCAGAATTCCCAAAAGCGAGCGATAGCGATAGCGTACAGAGGATGAAGCATAGTTCCAAGTAAAGGGAAGGCAGTACGATACAGAGAACGTCAGTACGATACAGAGAATAAAGGATAGCTCCAAATAAAGATATAGGAATAAAGTACAGTTCTAAGTAAAGGGAACGCACTCTGTGCCTCATAGATAATGAAGTATAGTTCCAAATAAAGGGAATGCACTCAGTGCCTCACAGAGAATGAAGTTAAGTTCAAAATAAAGGGACGCGCTCTGTGCCTCACAGGGAATGAAGTAAGTATAGTTCCAAAAGAAATGAAGAGAAAATGCACACGTGTGCCTCACTAGAAATGAAGTACAGCTCAAAGTAAAGGGAATGCACCGTGTGCCTCACTAGAAATGAAGCCTAGTACAGCTCAAAGTAAAGGGAAAGCACTCTGTGCCTCACAAGAAATGAAGTACAGTTCAAAGTAAAGGGAATGCACTCTGTGCCTCAATAAGACACATGGAATGAAGCCTAGTTCAAAGTGAAGGGAACGCACTCCGTGCCTTCATCAGGTCAGGGGTGGTACGTGTTCATCGAGACGTCCTACCCCCGCCACCCCAACGACACGGCTCGCCTGGTGAGCCCTCTGATCTCGGACGGCTCCCCGCGCTGCCTGTCCTTCTTCTACCCACATGTACGGCCTGCACGTCAACCTGCTCAACGTCTACATGAAGACCTCGGGCCAGGGCGGCCGGGGCAACCTCATCTGGAGCCGGCAGGGCACCCAGGGGAAACCAGTGGCGGAGAGCCACCGTCAACGTCGCCCCCAACGGTCCTTACCAGGTGAGGCGAGATCTGTGATGGTGCTGTTGTTGTGACACGTCGCTTTGCTCAGTGCGAGAATGGTCGTGGCTCCACGTGACTTAGTGGTGGGAAATCTCTGTAACGGTTTTGTGACTGTTCATTTTTTAGTATCTTTTACTGTTTATTTTTAGTATCTTTACTTTAAGATTTATCTGTGTCTTACATTAAAGAAAAAAAATGTAGGTATAATTATGTTATAATCTGTTTTTGGTTTGAAAACAATCACACACATAAAACATTAAAAGAAAAAAAACTCCGTCATCCTTTGACGAACATTCATCAGAAATATTGCATTGGATAAACATGTTGGTAGACTTGATGCCAGTTATGAATCATGTGAGATGCAATAACTGAACACTGACATTTGCATTTGCCAAACAGACCAAAGCTTTAAGAAGAAAAAAAACCGCAATACTGAACCAAACTAGTATGAAAACAAGCCCAAACTTGAGACGGAACCCCAAACCCCAAACGAGCGAGACATTGCAAAGGCAAACTAGAATCAAACCCTTAAATCCAAACCAAAACAAACAAGCAATGTAGTGCAACGAGGTGAATGTGCATCACCAGTGTGACACACACACACACACACACACACACACACACACACACACACACACACACACACACACACACATGCTGCCCTTACCCCTAACTAACAGGTTGATGGTCACAGCTTCACGCACCTGACGTTCAGCACAGCCGATGAAAACACAAACACACAGCGCTAAACAACGCAGATTTGATGCACAAAACAATAGACAAGTGAATGTTTGACAACAGCGTCTTCTTCAGATGTTACACACAACAGAAAAAATCGACTCTCAGGGAAGCCTTGCTGACGAAGACATAAATAACGAAACTCGTCTGTTTCGCACTGTGCATGAAATCAGTGTCACTCTGTACGAGTTGTGTGTGTGTTTTATTACTATTTCGCCTAGCTTCCAGTGACGCTGCCGCCTGTTTAATTTTTTTCCTTACATCTCTGCGGAAAACACCAAAATGAAACATTTAAAATTTAAAGATATCCAGCACAGCGAAGCTTTTCAAAAAACACACACACACAGACACACACGCACGCACGCACGCACGCACGCACGCACGCACACACACACCACACACACACACACACACACACACACACAACGATGATACCGAATTAGTATTCAATGTGTGTGTGTTTATTAGTGTTTTGCTTTGCTTCCCGTGATACTGCCGCCTGTTTCATTTCCCTAACACCTTACACCGTTTCCATACTTCCTCCTGGGAGTTGGTGTTTTCAACCCATGTCACACTCGGCGACCGGTCATGTTTTTGCGCAGGTCTGGATGAAAGAGCTGATCCTCGATTGGTTCTTTGCCTTTTTTTTTAACAAAGCAAGATAGGGAATTTTAAAGCTGAAAGCTCAAGAAGTAATATATGGATATCGATATGTGTGTGTGTGTGTGGGGGGGGGGGGGGGGGGGGGGGGGGGGGGGAATCAGGACGGGGGTATGTTCTGATATCAGCGAACATTTCAGCACATTTGTAGTGTTGGCATGGACTTCAACATTTGGTGTTGGCTATGGACTTCAACTTATCCAGGGACCCCTTTGACTCTGTAGTCTGTGTTCATCCAGTGAGCAAAGGACCCTTTGACTCTGTAGAGGTCTGTGTTCCCCCTGGTGCCCTTCTAGTTATGTCAGTGGCGTTTATGTTCCTGTTATTCTTCAGTTGACTTTATTCAAGGCGCAGGGTCAGTGGTGAGTGATACCCCTCGTTGTTGGTGACAGATCCTGTTTGAAGGAGTCAGGGGGGTGAGCTATGCGGGAGACATCGGGCTGGACGACATTACCCTGCCCACCGGACTCTGCACCCAGCTTCAGCCCACGTGTGAGTACACACTTCATTCCTCGTTGTTTCTTACTCTGTTGCACTGTCGGTGTTAATGAGTATGAATGCTGTCTGCGTGCACTCTCCAGTTGCTGTTGTGCTGTGTTAATAGTGTCATTTCTCATTGTTTAGACAGAGCGCGTTGATTTAACTGTTCCTGCCGCGCCGTCTCGTGTTACCAATCTGCCGTACGAATAATAAGACATGACCATTTACTCTTGTTGCTTCACTACGACAGAGGCGTTGAATGACTCTTGCCATTGAGCCACAGAGAAGTCGATAATGTTGGGACATGGAATGGATGTTGTTGTAACTGTGTAAGGAATGGGAATGAAGTGAAGGGGGGTGTGAAATTTATTTTTAATTGCATTGTAATTGTAATTGGAGAAGAACGGACGGGTACAAAACTGGTTCCGATCGTATAAAGGTCAGAGTTCATGGTTACAGCAAAGGTCAAGAATTAAAGAAGGCAGTTTGAACAGATGACAATCGCCCTGGCTCTGTGAAAAAAAAAAAAATTTGAAAATGATGATTTTTATCCTGGAATTTGAGGTCAGTAAATTAGTTAAATGCCATTTGTCAGCAAAAAAAAAAAGTAAAAATGGTGCATATCTTGTGGACTCCTTGCGTTTGAACGCTATTGGTAGGGCGCAAAGATTTTGGAGTGAAAAGTGTAGCAGACGACAGGAAAATGAAGGCTCATGTGGATCATGCTCGCCCAGAAAAGAGAAACGGACATAGGATCTGCCTCAGAGTCATGCATCTTCTTCTTTCCGTAGAGTGTCCGCAATCATCAAGTTGGTTATTCTGACACTTGCGTGTGTATGACCGTTTTTTTTTTTTAATCCCGCCATTAAGGCAGCCATACTCCAACTCCGGGGAAGGTGCATGCTATGTGTAACGTGTCATCCATACCAACGGCCGAACTGGCCTCCTCATCCGAAAGTTGGTGATGGGATTTTACGTGTGTGCAAGATGCTGTGCGAGCGTTCACACACGGAAACTCGGTTTATAGTCTCATTCGAAGGACTGTATGGGAATGGAGTCAGAAGCAGTGTTAACTCCGCGGGAAAAATCCGCCTGTACGAAAACGCACCCGCGGAAATTCGAACCCGCAACCCCAAGATTACGAGTCCTATGCTCTACCAGCTAAGCTATTCCGGCGTGGTATGGGCTAAGAGCTGGACTGTGTGGTGAATATGTTTCCGGTGAGGGCTGATCTTCTGACAAAAGCCAAGTGCAGCTTTGAGTATCATGGAGAATATATACGTTCTGGGCCGAAACTGTAACCGTTGACTGGGACCTGTAGGAAAAAAAAAGACAGGGATGGAGGGGAGAGAACTCGACTTCGTGACTGTCCTTTGACCTTCCCTCTGTTGCCCCGACCAGCCGCCAGCGTGGTGACCTGCGACTTCGAGTCGTCCTCCGACCCCTGGTGCGGCTTCACCCAGGACCACCAGGACCGCTTCGACTGGAAGAGGATCAGCG
>JADBJO010000612.1:52500-60000 GCA_016801955.1 Conus betulinus | reverse complement strand
CATGAACAGAGCAGGTGAGATCTGTCTCTGGTCTCTTCTACTACAACCTGAATGGGGCAGGTAAGATCTGTCTCTGGTCTTCTACTACTACAACATGAATGGAGCAGGTAAGATCTGTCTCTGGTCTTCTACTACAACATGAATGGGGCAGGTGAGATCTGTCTCTGGTCTTCTACTACAACATAAATGGAGTAGGTAAGATCTGTCTGGTCTTCTACTACAACATGAATGAGGCAGGTAAGATCTGTCTCTGGAACAGGGCAGGTCTCTCTGGTCTTCTACTACAACATAAATGGAGTAGGTAAGATCTGTCTGGTCTTCTACTACAACATGAATGAGGCAGGTGAGATCTGTCTCTGGTCTTCTACTACAACATGAATGAGGCAGGTAAGATCTGTCTCTGGTCTTCTACTACAACATGAACAGGCAGGTAAGATCTGTCTCTGGTCTTCTACTACAACATGAATGGGGCAGGTAAGATCTGTCTGTCTTCTACTACAACATGAACAGAGCAGGTGAGATCTGTTTCTCTGGTCTTCTACTACAACATGAATGGGGCAGGTAAGATCTGTCTCTGGTCTTCTGACAACATGAATGGGGCAGGTAAGATCTGTCTCTGGTCTTCTGCTACAACATGAATGGGGCAGGTTTGCTGTCTGGTCTTCTAAGATCATGAATGGAGCAGGTAAGATCTGTCTCCGACCACGCACGTGTTTGCACACCTTCCACACACACACACACACACACACACACACACACACACACACACACACACACACACACACACACACAAACTCCGCCGATCTATTTGAAAGGTTGTCTGATGGGCATATGTTGTATACTATTGATGGGAGCTTTGCTTTTTTTATCTTTTATTTCTGTATTTGACATAGTAAGAAATAAGAACTCAAACTAGCAGACAGGCAGACGTACAAACAACACAACCAACAATTATTACATCACGATGACCAGGCAATGTTTTTACGAAGCTCTTCTCGTTACTCAGGAACTGCTTTGGATCAACACATATACAGAGATTACATCTTTTGAAAAAAAATGCGGTTGATCCAACTAACACACACGCTCAGATACTGGCACCGCATCTGTGGCACGGTCTTCGTTTTCTTGTCATCATTTTCCACGTCTGATCACAAGGTGGTTTTCACAGACACGAGTAGATTAGATAGACGAAACTGAGCTAGCGGACAATATTACAAGTTACAGTTTACAAGTTACATCACTGTAATCGTAATATTTCTTTCTTATCTTGGTGAATAAAACTGTGACCATGGATTGGCCAAACAGCAAATGTTAAACAGAATCCGCAATGATATAAATGCAAGCCACATTTTATGGATGCTTTATATTACAAACATTCGACTGAATTTAGGAACGATAGTAATGCATGTGTAATGAAATAAAACGGTTTTTTTTTTATTGATGATAAATAAGGTGAAACAGCAAAGAGATTGATGTGACGAATTAGGAGAAATTGAAAATGAAAGAGGCATGGAACAATAAACAATAAACAAGTAGGGTAACTCTTGCTTCCATAAGAAAACCTAACACAGAGTAACTTTTATTCAAGACTGGCACAGCCTTTTAAACTTGAATAAAGTCAGACAAATACAAAGACGAACAATCTAATAGAGGGGGAAAAAGCGCAGGCCAACAACCCCTCTGTCATCACAGTAATGAATTAGGTGAAGTCAGATAGGTTTGACAACAAGTCAACTGTGTTGACAAGCAAGTTCCGGAGCATCGTCCATGCAATGACCCTGTACACTCATTCCATAAAGGCAGCAAACCTAGTACACATGGTCTGATACCTACATTTGCACGTTGTGCGGTCAATAGGAAACTCAATAACAAATACTGTTCCTCGCTTTTCACTTACGGATGTTTCATCGCGAGCAAAACTGATTTTAAACCAGCATATGATGGAAGATTATAAACGTTCTTCCAATAAAGACAGCAAAAACAGTAAATACCTAGAGTAGCGAATACGTCTGCATGCAATGCAGTCAATAAGAAACTCAGTTACAAATATATTTCCCCACTTTAAACTTACAGATGTCTCATCACGAGTAAATCTTATTGTAAACCAGGATATAATGCAATATTATAAACCAGGATGTTAAGCAATATTAGAAAGCAGGATATAAAGCATTATTATAAACCAGGATATAAAGCAATATTAGAACCAGGATATAAGAGGCGGCCGGTAAGCCGATTCAAATTCACGCTCAAACGATGAAGATGACATCGGTTCTGCGTTCTTGCTCAGTATGCGATTGTCATGTAAGGGAGGTGATTTAAAGAGCGCAGGTGTGATGGTTCTCCAGGTACAGGCAGTCTGAACGTGTACGTGAAGAGCAGCAGGTCGTCGTACCTGGGCTTCAACCAGACCGGTCAGCACGGCGACCAGTGGCTCAAGGCCACCGTGGATGTCCACTCCTCCACCCCCTACAACGTCCATCTTCGAAGGCGTGAAGGGCGCCAACCACACCAGCGACATCGCCATCGACGACATCTCGCTGACTCAGGGCTCGTGCGGTCAGCAGCCGACTGGATCTACCCCGGCGACCACGACCCAGCCACCCGGTATGTTGGTCCTGACTCCTCGTGGGCCTTGGTCTGGGTGTTAGTTTGTGTGGTCTCATTCCTTGTTGGTTCATGGTGCTGGTTGTCTGTCTTTGCTCTGATAATCTTTAACCTAGACAAAGCGGACATTGCAAACGCTGAAAGTGGCGGAGAGTCCGTTAGTAATAGAACATACAGATTTGCATGTTGGAGAGAGTTGTGCTTATTTGTTGGAAAAAAGGGTAGGAAAAAAGAGGAAGATGGAGGCCCCCACCTTAAAAAAAAGGAAAAAAAAAAATGTTAAAGTTGTTTTTTTTTTTGTGGAAAAAAGACGGGGTTGGAAACGGGGGTGGGGGTGGGGGTGGGGGGGGGTCAAAAGTTAGGTATATTTTACCCGCGCGCATTTTTCCATTGTAAGTCAGGATTACGCAAAATACTACCGAACAAAAACTACTGGACCAGTGTCAGCCGTGTTTGGTAGTAAGATGGAAAGTGAAGTAATAAGGAACCTATTCAGTATTAGTGTGCATCCCCACGACGGATCTGGAACAAAGGACGGATCCTGTATCCGCTCAGCAGAATTGTTTCAAACTTCCCACTGAACTTGACCGGTGTCAAACTTACTGTTTAAGAATTGGTAACTATTTCTCAGACAGTGTACCCGCTTACGATTTCTTAACGATGTCAATAAATCTGAGTTGACAATCGACGCCAATCACGATTGAACTCTCACACATTACTCATATCGTGCGTTCCAGCCACTCTAACCGTCCCTGAGCTGTAATTTTGACGCCAACCTGTGCAACTACACCCAAGATCGCGACGACAACTTCGACTGGACACGGCAGCACGGGTCCACGTCCAGCGGCAACACCGGCCCGAAGTACGACCACACGCAGAACAACAGAGCGGGTGAGGACGTGGGGCGGGAGATGACACGTTTATGTCGTACTTCTCAACGTACATCAGACAGAAAACACAGTGCTGGGATTATAGCTTTCATTTTGATGCAAACTGGATATCAAAGATTAGAGAACAAGTGGGGTAACTCTAGCTCCCTTGATGAAATGAGCAGACGCCCACAACTCCAAAGGAATGCTGCTTTGTTTGGAGTAATGGGCGTCTGTTTGGTTCATGAAGGGAACAAGAGGACAAGAGTTACCCCACTTGTTCTTTAATTACTGTTCAGTGTTCCCTGCTTCATCGAAGATATCCTTGAATATCAATAGTTTATTTTCTGGGGGTCCAAAACAGAGAATCGAAGGTTTATAGACTGCTGCTGTATTTCGTGCGTTCATTTAGTAGTTCAGAGGACTGTGCAGAGTGCTATCCGGTCAAAATGAAAGTGATAACACTGTGACAGCTTCTTTCCTTCAGTTATCGCTTACTTTTCGTTTAACTTCCCCTACATCGCCCACACGATACGAAAAGCACCCAAACCTTCGTTCACCTGGGACTGTTGTTGTTGTTGTTGTTGCGGTTCCCCAGGCTACTACATCTACATCGAGACCTCCACCCGCCAGGCCGTGAACAGCTCGGCACGTGTCCGGAGCCCCAGCTTCTCCACCACGGGCGACACGTGCGTGAGCTTCTGGTACCACATGTACGGGAACCACGTCAACCGCCTGGAGATGGGCCTGACCTCGTCCGGTGGCAACCACGTGGTCATGTGGACCAAGGCCGGTAACCAGGGCTTCCGCTGGCTGAAGGCGGAGGTGGACATCGGGACTGTGACCACCGCCCAGGTACTCTTCGTGCTGGTGGAGAGAGAGAGAGAGAGAGTGGGGTGGATGGGGAGGGGAAGGGGGCACGGTGAGAGGCGGGGAGGGGGCACGGGGGGGGGGGGGGGGGGGACGAGAGGGAGAGGCAGACAGAGAATGTCATTCCTCTGCCCATAGACTGTCGGGACTGTGGGTGGACATTGGGATTGTGCCCAGCGCTTAGGTGCTATAGTGATGGAGAGACCGTGATGGAGAAGAGAGACAGCGGCGAGTTGAGAGCCGAGTGTGGGTGGGCGATGAGTGAGGGACAGAGAGAAAACGTGATTCTGATGACCGTGGCTGGAGGTTGACTTCGGGACTGTGACCATCGCTCGGGTTCCCTGGACTGGTGATGAAGAGAGAGAGAGAGAGAGAGAGAGAGAGAGAGAGAGGATGGGGGTGGGGGTTAAAGGATGGAGAGAAGGTGAGGGAAGGTTGATAGGAGATGTGACTCAGAGGGCAGACGTACATACAAGCACAACGACATTCAGGTGACGTGATCTGCTTGTGGGGTTTGGGTGGGTTGGGGTATGGGGGTGGTTTGGTCGGATGGATGGAGTGGGCGTTGGGGTAAGAGGTGTGTTAAGAAATGTTTTATGTGTATTTGAAAATGCGAGTGCTCCTTTGTATGTGAGTGAGACCGATGGTGGTGGTGGTGGTGGAGGATGGGGAGTGTACCATTCCCCATACGTACTGGTTATAGGCTGTGGGTGTACATACTGGTGTGCATCACTAAGTGTACGCACGTGTATGCATCTGTCGTCTGGTCATGCACAACCAAGACAGCCTTGAGCTTGGAAGTCATCACTGAGTACGTGCGAGTGTTGTGAACGGTCGTTGAGATCATGCTGGTAAGCGCCTACCTCGCCGTCTTTCGATGTCTTTAGAGGACGATTCAGGGCCTCTCCTGCTTAGAAAAACCCCACTCAGACAACCTGTCCATTAAACATGAATTCGGCAGACATCCAGTCCACTGGTAAATCGTCCGTAAAATTTGAGGGAAAAGAAGAAGAAATGTGTCCTGTAGCTGACATTAAGCATTGCCAAATAAGCCAAACCAAACAATCTGTGAAATTTGTCCTGAAGATTAGTATAATCTCAACGGGGTTGGACGGCTTGTGGAACATCTTTGTCGACCCTTTCAGATTGTCTTTGAGGCCTTCAAGGGCAACGGCTACACCGGGGGACATCGCTCTGGACGACATCGTCGTGTACCAAGGAGCCTGTCCGGCGCCAGGTAATCCATCCACCCTCTTCCCCGTACTGTCCAGTTCTGGGCGTGAGGCAGTCAGTGGAGCGGTCCTACTGGTAGCGTGCACTCAGCGCAGGTTGAGAAAAGAACCTTCAGAACTCCACCATCGCTTTGATGAAATCACATAGAGAGAAAAAGAGAGTGGAGTAGAAGGCAGTGCCCTATGGCAATGCGCCGCCAGAATTGCCCACAGCGAAATCAGTTGAAATGTTGTTATTGCATAGTACTGTAACGTACAACGACGACGTGAAAGTGGGCGTGGGGTGGTGGTGGCGAAAGACAGTTGTGTGAGGACATGTATATTGGGAGGGGTTGAGAGCAGAAGAGTGATGGGGGATGAAAATGGGGCATATGTTGGGGGGGGGGGGGGGGGGTGGGGGGGGGGATATTACAATCTTGACATTTTCATACATGGCCCAGCATTTGACGTAGGACCGAACTTTCCATTCAGCATCCTTGAGTCGTAACACTTTCAAGACCACCTAACCATAACAACATAACGACAAGGTGCGAGAAGAATTGTCTCTCTTTGATAGGAATGTAAAAAGTAATAAGATTATGTCAACAAATTAGCATATGCCTCAGGTAAAACACGTAAAACTGAACATGTCCACCCATAAAACTCATCATATTTTATTCTGACCAACAGTTGTGAAATTTATCCGCTTGCTGTAATATTTCTATGTAATAAACAAGTAATTAAACAAAACGCTGATTCTTGCTACATTTACCGGTTAGTCCACAGTCCTTACGAAACAGTTTTTTTCTTCACATTTAACAGCATATTTGAATAGAAAAACAAATAAATGAATCATCGATGCAATATCTTTGCAGCTCATCAGGAAACAAGGCTTGTTACATAAACTCAAATAGTAGTCTGTAGGATCCACAATCCAGCATTGTGTTTTTAACCAATCATGTATAACATTTGATGTGTCTTGGAACTAATTCATCAGGGTTTTTTTTTAACCCCATGCGAACTTACAGATAAATCAATGAATAAAGAAGTGAATGAAACTTTGAATAATAAACAGTACTTTTAACGAATGACGAGATAAAGAAAATAGACAAGTGAAGAACTGACAAATAAAATGAATAGATAGAAATGTGATTTTCTAAAAATCGAAATCTATGCCAAACAAATTTAAATAATATTAATGTGAAAGATCCACCGAAGTTTAAACGGGAGCAACGTTCGTGCTTACCGACCATCTAACTGCAGAGTGTTGTCCCTTTACAGCCAAATGTGACTTCGAGGACGCGCGATTGTGCGGCTTCGTGCAGTCCACGCAAGACGATTTTGACTGGACTCTGAGAGCGGCGGCACCAGCTCCACGCGCACGGGCCCAGCAAACGATCACACATATGGCACGGCACAGGGTTAGTTCTGGCTGGCAGAAAGCTTTTTTTTTTCCTTGTCCTTTCTCTTTCTTTTTTGCTAGGACGTTACACTTCACAGAACCACCACAACATAATGAGATTCTATTCAACACACAAAAACTGACCACGCTGTCCAACACACAGTACTGACCATGGTATCCACTAAGCAGTACTGACCACACTGTCCAACACATAGTACTGATCACACTGTCCAACACACTGTACTCTAACCACACCACCACTACCATCATACCAACCACCACTGCACTAACTGTGCGGTCTCTATCCAGCGCACAGTACTGACCACACCACCACCACCACACCAACCACCACTAACTGCCCGCCTCTGTCCAACACACACAGCACTGACCACACCACCACCACCACCACACCAACCACCACTAACTGCACGCCTCTGTCCAACACACACAGCATTGACCACACCACCACCACCACACCAACCACCACTAACTGCCCCGCCTCTGACCAACACACACAGCATTGACCACACCACCACCACCACCA
>JADBJO010000612.1:40000-42500 GCA_016801955.1 Conus betulinus | reverse complement strand
CCCCCATCATTTTTTTTTATTTGGATGTGCTATTACGGAGGGAAGTTGTGATACCTGTCACCCCCTACCGTGCGCTTTGTGGCTGCACACCGAAAAAATTAACGCGCCAAAGTCTTGCTTAAGGAGTCAAGTATCTATAGACTGGCACAATTAGATGTTTTGAGAATTGTTATTGTGTCTCATAGATGATTCTCAACGTTTTCTTTCCAAGCAGACAGATTGAAATCAAAGGAAAGGGTCTATTTGGGGGTTTCCAGCCTGCGCACGGATGAGGCGAAGGCCTGAAACATCCACTAAAGGGCAGGTCATGTATATCGAAGATTGTATGTAATGTTATCGGTGGAAATCCCCCCCCAAAACAAGGGATATAGTTGGTAGGGAGTTGTTCTTTTGATCAATGATCTGTTTAACAACATTAAATGCTGGCTGAGACTTGTGGTAGGCCTCAACACGCTGACATGGATTACACAGTGGTTTAGTGCAACATCCTGATGTAACTGTGGTGCGTGGCCTGCGGTGTGACAGCTCCGCAGCTGATGGTGTCGGTGTACGTGGGAGATGAGATCACCACCGTGTGGCGGCTGCAAGGCGACCAGGCGCCCAGGTGGATGCAGGCCACGGTGGACATCAACCGCATCTCGGAACCCTTCAGGGTGCGTTGGGGGTTGATGTGTTGGGCCGGGGTTTGATGTGTTGAGTCGGGGGTGATATGCTGGGGGGGGGGGGAGGGGGGGAGGTTGAGGATGGTGGTGAGCGAAAACGGGTAGGGGTAAAACCATGGATGTTATCTTGGAATGGGATTGGACATTCCCACTGTGGTTGTCTGTCTCCGAAACAATTTTGTCTGTTTTTAAACCTCCATTTTAAATCATACTTTTATATATATATATATATATATATATATATATATATATATATATATATATATATATATATATACACACATATGTGTGTGTGTGTGTGTGTGTGTGTGTGTGTGTGTACCTTTGGATTTGTACGTTGCCTTTCTCTTTACGTCCTCTGTATAATGTTCCCACTTGTTCTGTGGTTGCGCTGAGACACAGATGAGATTCATTGGTCAAACGCGTTTATGCTGTTTGATCTTCGTAATGAATCCATCCATATTTCTTTCACTTTAATCATTCTTTTTCAAAACTTCTGCGTACTTTTTTCTTCTGTAATTCATCTTGGTATAGCCAGATGCTGTCATCACGATACTGCATTATTAGGAGAAAAGAATTTCTGCGAATGGAAACGTCACATGTCTGCGTGTCTGCGACTGTTTCAGCAGTTTGTGGGTGATAGTAGTAGGACTGTGCACGTGTGTTTGTGTATGTGTGTGTGTGTGTGTGTGTGTGTGTGTGTGTGAGAGAGAGAGAGAGAGAGAGAGAGAGAGAGAGAGATGCTCAAGATGAATCTGTGCGCATAATCGTGTGTTTTTCGTTGAGACACTTTCAAGTTAAGATGTTCTTTCATAAAGAATATTAATGATAACAACAACAACAACAACAACAACAATATTAATGGAAATGATAGTGATAATAATAATGATAATAGTAATGATAATAACAATGATGTAATAATGATAATTGTAGTAATAATAATGATAATAAGAATATAAGATAATATTAATCATAATAATACAATAACAACAACAATAACAACAACAACAACAACAACAACAACAGTCGCAACAACAACAACAGCAATACCAACGATAATGACAATGATGAAGACGAACTATACCTATTCTAAAGCGTAAACACCCATGCTCAATTTTTTTTCAGTGCATTTCTTTAAGTCTGGACAGCCAAGTCACGTCCTGTGTATGACACTGTACAGGTCCACATCCGAGGCACCCGCATCAGGAACGCGGGCATTCTGGCCGTGGACGATGTGCAGTTCATCAACTGCAACTTCCCCACCAACCGCACCTGCGACCGCTCCAAGCAGCAGTTCACCTGTGCCAGCACGGCCTGTGTGCCCTTGGCCTCCGTCTGCGACTTCACCGACGACTGCGGCGACGGCAGCGACGAGAGCCAGTGTGGTGAGCGGGCTTGGGCGATGCCCCGCTGATCTTGTGGGAGGTTGGGGGCACTGAGCGAAATGATTTCAGCCGTGTCTGTCAGTGCGCAGTCTAAGACGTAAGGTTGTAGACTTGTATAGCAAGGAAGTCGCATCGTTTGGAGTCTGCTGTGGAAGGGAGGTAGCCCTGGAGGAGTTTGGGACTTGGGCCACACGAGGATAAGGATTTAGCTCCCTTCTCTCGCTCGCGCGCTCTCTCTCTCTCTCTCTCTCTCTCTCTCTCTCTCTCTCTCTCCTAGTAACATTATTCGAATAATATTGTCAAGGGCGTTGCCAGCGCCAAGTGGGAATAGGGCATTTCTTGGGACAGAGTAGGTACGTCGTAGGTCTTCTTTCAGTACAGAAATTAGTTTTGTACAGTGTAGTTAGATATGTTCACAGCGTTTTAGATGTTGGTTGTTGGTTACAGCGATGG
>JADBJO010000612.1:27500-37500 GCA_016801955.1 Conus betulinus | reverse complement strand
GCACTTTCACACATCAACTTTTATTACTTACACATAGATAAGAAATGGCGTGACAATTCCATAGGCTGTGTTTCAGTTCTCATTGGACTACCACAATGAGGGGTCCTTCCTCACTCCTACTTTACTCGCTTGCACTCTGTGCAGCAAGCTTAAGTTGGCATACAGGGGTTCTGTCTAAGCTACACTGAATGTATATGGTTATTATACATCCACACTGCTTGCTAATACCATAGACAGGTTCTCCCAGGATCCCAGTTCTGCGATAAAGAGAACTGGATCTGTAGATGAGAATCTGGTGGCTGGCCTGTCGAGTGCCCACATTTACCCTTTTCCTCTTTCTTTCAGAGAGGGTGTGAGACTCAGCCAGCAAAGTTTTCTCTATGGTAGAGTTTCTGCTATAACTATTGACCTCCCACTTTTGTTTAAAGGCTAAGTGAAGCTAACAAAAGGGTAGGAGACAGTAATACAATGTTACAGTTTTAGTTATACACTCTTCCTTGTTTCATATGAATCAAATCACACTGACTTGGGCTATGCTTAGTCCAAGTACACATGTGGTGTAGACTTAGAGTCATACACTACAAATCATTCCAATAATCACCAGTATTTATAGATCAGAGTAGCAGTTTTTACCTAGCATAGGCATACTGTTTTTCCTGCTCAAAATTGATCATTGAATTATTATCTTAACAGACAGAGTTGCATACTGACAAAAGTCAGGGTGAACACAAAGAGCAGTGGTCAGATTGTTAACAAAGAATCAAAACCACTGGGAGAGATTTTGCCATGTGATGGCAAGCAAACCACTACACAGAATAATCATTCATCAGTTTGATAAATGTTGCTAAGCATTTGTACAAAGTTACAATGCTAACACACACAGCATACATAAAATCAATACATAGATTCAAAAATGTAAAACAGAGTTCCAACTCACTTTTCCTCGGAATGAACAGGGAATGACGTGAGATCAAGGAGTTACCAAGAGTTTCCTAGGCCTCTGTCCCTTGTCTTCCTCTGCTCTTGTCTACAGGCAGTCCTGAGGGGTCAGTGAAGCTGAGCTGGTGCGTGCCTAGTTTTATGAATCTCTCTTGCCGAATCAAATTTCGACAAACTGTCATTCACCCATCAGGGGTGAGGGGGGGAGGGATTTAGTCTAGTCACCAATCCTCTCGGAAATTGTTTGATCCTACTCGGCACGGGATAATTTATGTATCCGTATAGCTGACCGTTGAGCGCCAGTTAATTTATGCGTCCGCCTAGGTGTTCGCGAGCACGTGCAGGTGCTTGCGAGGACGGGGACGGCAGGGATGAAAGGGAGGGGGGGGGGTGGAGGTGGTGGAGAGCGCGGCACATGTCTTTGTGTCGGCACATGTCTTTGTGTCGGCACATACCTTTGTGTCGCGGGGGTGGTAGAGAGAGAGAGGGGGGGGGTGAGATGGGCTGTTGTTAGAACGCCTCCCACGCTGCGGTGTATCGTACAGCATGGGGATGGGGGGGGGGGGGGGGGGAAGGGAGGTAGGCGGCTAAGAATGAAAGGCGGCACGCATTTACCGTGACGCAATTTTTTTCCTGTGTCACTGATCGTGGCAGTAGGGCCTTTCGCACTGTCCCAAGCAAGAAAGAGGGGGAGGGGGGGGGGGGGGGGGTGAGAGGGGAGAGTGGGCATAGATTTGAAATCTATTTTTTTTGGCGTCACGTCACACACACACACACACACACACACACACAAATACTTCCGACTCTCTTCTCTTCATCTCAGTCTCGCTTCCCTCGGTCCCCTCT
This sequence comes from Conus betulinus, assembly GCA_016801955.1. Taxonomy (NCBI): domain Eukaryota; kingdom Metazoa; phylum Mollusca; class Gastropoda; order Neogastropoda; family Conidae; genus Conus; species Conus betulinus. The sequence continues at coordinate 35,715 of JADBJO010000612.1, read as the reverse complement.
TCCTTTTCTCGTTTCTCTGCCTCTCGCTGTCTTGTTCACTCCCTCCTTAAATCATCACAGTCCTTCCTGCCCACAACACCTCTCCATTCATTCTCCTGTCTCCGCAGTCTTTCCGTTCCATCTCTAAAATACAGTGTTGTCATCGCTGTTTTTACAAAACCATCATTGTATGTGTATACCACGCTATATCCTTTCTCTCACCTTCTGCCAGGATTTTTGGTTCTTGTCCCTGGCTGTTTTGTGATGACGTCACGTGGTGACGGTTTCCATGGTTTCTAGCCGGAATAGCTAGGGAGCCGGAATAGCTCAGTTGGTAGAGCGCCGGACTCGTAATCTTGGTGATCCTGGGGTTGCGGGTTCGAATCTCCGCTGGGGCGTTTCGGTACAGGGGGATTTTTTCCCTCTGACTCCATTTCCCATACAGTCCTTCGAAAGAGACTATAACAACTTGCACACACGTAAAATCCCATCGCCAACTTCGGAAGAGAAGGCCAGTTTGGCCGTTGGTATTGATGACACGTTACACATAGCATGCACCCTGCGTGAGAAATGGAAAGAATGCAGAAAGTAAGGAACTTGAGTGAACGATATTGGACGATATTGACTGGATGACACGGGAAACGACTGAATGAAGCGCCAGCTGGCAGCTCTTCAGTCGGCACTACCCAGGTAGGCAGCCCGTTGTGTAAACGAGTGCTGATTGTAAAGCGCTTAGAGCTTGGTCTCTAGCCGAGAATAGGCGCTGTATAAGTATTCATTATTATTATTAGTTGCTATGCCTACATCGAGAGCCCCTCGCCCAGAAAACAAAGGGGACTAAAGCCTGACTGTTTTTTTTTTGTGTGTGATGACCTGGTAACGGTATCCATGGTTTTCTGTGCAGGTTACTACGCCTACATCGAGAGCTCCCATCCCAGGAAGCAAAAGTTACAAAGCCCTGGCTGGGTTTTTTTTTATGATGACGTCACTGGTAACGATCCCCGTGGTTTTCTGTGCAGGTTACTACGCCTACATCGAGAGCTCCCATCCAGGAAGCAAGGCGACAAAGCCTGGCTGGTCAGCAGTCCCTTCAACCCCACCACCGGCGGCGACTGCACTGTGAGTGGGGCCGCCGCCGCCAACTCGACTTGAACATACGAACACAAACTGAACGGCTTGTCTTAGTACACTGCCAAACAAACAAACAAAAAAAAAAAAGGAACAAACAAAGAATGATACCGGAGTCACGCGTTTCACCCTGAAGTGTTCCTTTCAGGCAAGACAGACAGAAGTGAGTAACAACAATGGTGCCTGTGCACCTGTGCGTGCCTGCCTGCACTCTATGTGAACACGGGCGAAGGTTTCGGAAGGTGGTGCCGGATTGCTCCCAACAGCTGGTTGGTTCAGCAGTTTGAGGTCTCTCTGGGTCCCATCTGCACCTACCGGTGTTATCTTTTTCTTCTCAAAAAAATACGTTCAAAAAGAGACGGAAAGAAATGGATTAAATAATGTGGAGTGTCTCTTATGGGGGAAAAAAAGTGCGTGTGCGTGCGTGCGTGCGTATGTGTGTGTGTGTGTGTGTGTGTGTGTAGGAAATGGGGGTGGTTCTTCATGCATTATGGTGGAGCACCTGATTTGCATCGGTAAGCTGATCTGGCATTACGGAATACCGATGGCGACCGTACAGTCCGATATTTCCGGGACAGTGCCGAAGTTTCAGAAAAAAAAGAGAAATCTTGGCTGAATACACAATATTTCAAAGAAGGGAAGAAAAGTCTTAAGATATGCCAATATTTTCCGCTTCTAGAGAAAATAAATCCGAAAGACCAAATTGGTCTTGAGAATGCTGCATGTGCACATTCAAAGCTGTAATAGACTTCCGGGCGATACTCATTTAAATCGGGTATTGGTGTTGGTATAGTCACCCAAAAACCGGTACAGTGTGGCATAGCCTACTTACATTGTCTGCATCAATTAATACGCTATTTTTCATGTTTATTTTACTATTCATGAAACACTCACACACACAAGACTGACAGACACTAATACACAAAGACGTATACACACATTGACATACAAATTGACGCACACGTGGACTCACCCACCCACCCTCCACAATTATACACATGCACGCGCGTACGCACACACACACACACACACACACGCATTCACGCGCGCGCACACACACACACACACACACACACACACACACACACAAACACACACACACACACACGCACGCACACACACACACACACACGCACGCACGCACGCACGCACGCACGCACGCACGCACACGCACGCACGCACGCACACACACACACACACACACACACACACACACACACACACACACACACACACACACACACACACACACACACACACACAAATGCTAACCACGATCCGGGCAGTATTGTTTTAAGCATTATTCGTATCTCTCACTTTGTTCGTCTGAAGAGGACATAATCGTCGAAAATTCATTTGTCCATTTTGCATTGTGTATTAGCCAGGCGTTCCTTCGAGCTTTGTTTTTTGTACGTCCGTTTGTTTTTCGCTTTGGTTTTAATGAGACTGTAATCCGTGTCAAGATCGTTTTGTTCGTCGATTTGCTTATGCCTTAATGGTGTCGTCTCCGAATTCCCTCCCTTTGCAGCTGCGATTCTACTACCACATGTACGGGTCAAACATCGGAAGCCTCAACCTCTACACGCGCTCGTCGCTCCGCGGCAGCCTCAAGCCGATCGCCAGCCTCTCCGGGAACTACGGGGACGCCTGGATGCGCAAGGACATCACCCTGCACGAGCCCAGCAGCTTTGAACTGGTGGTGGAGGGGGTGGTGGGGAGCGGTACCAGGGCGACATCGCCATCGACGACCTCTCCATGACCCCGGATGCACGCTGTCTTCAGGTGGGTGGAAGAGGAGGCTGGGAGGTTGGGGGGGGGGAGGGGACAAGACAAGACGAGGCACTGCACGTGGACAGTAGGTCATCGGTTTAACTGCGAGGAGAACAACGGGAAGAGCTACGTCCACACTGAGGTCGTGTCAGAATCCTGGAGTCAGCATGGCTATCAGTCCTGTGGGGCTTTCCGTGGTCGGCTGGAGTCTTAAAGAATTGGACCTGACACACACTTCAGTGATCTCGGCACTCTTCACAAAGAGCTGGAAGCAGTAGTTCAATGGACTGGGAAGTCAGTCTGCAAAAAAAAAAAAAAAAGAAAAAAAGAAAAAAAAAAAAAAAAAAAAAAAAGAAAAAGATAGCGTAATACTGATCTTTCCTCGCTGCATGCGAGGTACCTCCAACCAGTTGAAAAAGTAGATGTCTGCAGAACTTCTATAACGACGATTTTCTTCACAGTATGAGAGTTGTTTCAACCAATAGATAGGTAGATAATAAAGTATTAGAATATGGTGATCTAGGGTTTATCTTGCTATCGCAAACAATTGTGGTGGTGTTTTTTTTTTTTAATGGTGTCTGATACTGTCTTTTAATTAACATTTCATTCATGATAACCGTAACGATGATAATAGCGATGCCGGGACACCACACATCACACTACATCACACCACATACCGCTCATCACATCTTGTGACTCTTAATTCTTGAACAATTTAGAAGTACAACACATAGAACACGGAGAAAATACGAAAACAATGTAAACAAAAATCGGAAGCGGAGGGATGGGTAGGTCAAATTACCATTTGATCGCGAGACAGCTGACTAGCAAATGTTCCTCTCTCCCACCAGCCATAACATCACACTACATTACACACATTACACCACATCACACATCACACCACGTCACGCATCTCACATTACACCACATCACACACATCACGTGGCATCACACCGCACCACATCACACAAACCGCACCACACCATACCACACTATACACCACACCACATACCATACCGCATCACACAACATATACCACACCACACGTCATACTACACACCCCACGCCATACCACACCACACCGTGCATACCACCCCACTCCCCACACCCTACACCACATTACAGCTCTTCCTATCCCACCACACTACACCCGACCACATCCCCACCACATTTCACCCCCACCACACCATACCACACCACACCATACAACATCACACCACACCACACCACACCACACACACACATCACCACACCATACAACACCGCACCACACCACACTACACCGCACCACACCACACCCCACACCACATCATACCTACCATACCTAAAACACCAAATCATACCAAACCCCACCATACCACATCACGTCATATTACACCACACCTTACCAAATCTCACCATACCACGTCATCATACAACACTACTCCAAACTAACCCCCACCCCTAGGCCACACACCACACCACACCACACCACACCACACCACACCACATCACGCTAAACATCACGCTAAACTATACCAAAACACACCCCACATCAGTGCACCACACCACACCACACACACACCACATCACGCTAAACTATACCAAAACACACCCCACATCAGTGCACCACACCACACCACACCCACACACCCCACCACATCACACTACACTATACCAAAACACACCCCACATCAGTGCACCACACACCACACACCACCCACACACCACACCACACCACACCACACCACATCACACTACACTATACCAATACACACCCCCACATCAGTGCACCACACCACACCACACACCACCACCACACACACACACCACACACCACCACCACACACTACACTATACCAAAACACCCCATACATCAGTGCACCACACCACAGCACACAACACCAAACAACCCCCCCCCCCCCACCCCAGCACTGACCCACACTACGTGTTACAGGACCGCTGCCCAGCGGGTCTCCCCCACCGGCCACCACCCAGAACCCCTGCTATGCCACCCAGTTCGCCTGTGACGGCGGTAACCGCTGCATCGACCGCTCTCAAGTCTGCAACTTCTTCATGAACTGTGCTGACGGAACAGACGAGTTCGACTGTGGTACGCGCCTCTCTTCTTCTTCTTCTTCTTCTTCTTTCTTTCCTCTTCTTGACAAACGTTGGATTTTCCTTCGTTATTTTTTTTTCTCTTTCCTTCTTATCTGTTCTTTCGTGTGTGTGTGTGTGTGTGTGTGTGTGTGTGTGTGTGTGTGTGTGTGTGTGGCGCGGGGGGTGGGGGGTGGGGGGGAGGGAGGAATTTGACAACTTCTGGAACATACCAAAATCGAGCGCTGTTTTAGGTTTCAGCTGCGACTTCGAGCTGCGCTGTGAGGGGGGGCGTCCAGTTTCACCTATTCCAGTTTCACCTACGCTTTGTTATTCAAATTAGCAAGATGGCTGCCCCTGACCCGTGCAGTTTCCCCTACTCAGTTGTTCCCTTCCTTTTTACAGAATTTGCCAGAATTCCAATTTCACGTACCTCGGGGTTGGCAAGCCGTCAAATTTCACCTACGACCTGTGGACCTGTGAACTGTATTCTTATTGTTCTCTCTCTGCATGTCTTGCCCGCGTTTTTATTTTTTCAATGTGAAATTGACTCAGTCTTTTCTCATAACTTCACTGACTCGTACTTTTGTGAAGTGTAGAGTGAAAGACTGATGCCATGACTGAACAGACGAGGGATGAGAGGTGAGTGAGGAGACGAATGATTCTCGCAATAATGTCAGCTGATGAACACTACAACATATGTGAATGTGATATCTATGTACAGTCTTACAAAGTAAATAAAGTATTTTTAATTGAAAGGCGTTGCTTTCACATGTATTTTTACCCATACGTAATGCGTTGGTAGGCTGTCGGTCGGTCCCTTTTATAGCGCAAAAAGCACAGTAGGTGAAATTGACTCTTAAGATACATCACAGTAGGTGAAATTGGCCTTCCTGAGACCGTAGGTGAAACTGAAATGGGTGAACCTGGAATAGGTGAAATTGGAATAGGTGAAACTGGAATAGGTTAAATCGGATGTCCCCCTGTGAGTTGGGCTGTAGACCTGTTGGCGGACTTTGGGCCGCAAGAAGTGGGTCGCCACACTGAAGGCGATGGCAGCTGGTGGTCCAGCCGTGTGATGAGAACGATCACATCAGTGACTGTGGAGGGGTTCGGCCACACAGGCTGCACACCAAAAATGAATGCGCCAAGGCCTGACTTAAGAGTCGAGTATTTACAGACTGGCGCGAACAATTTTTTTTTTTAATTTTTGAGAATATTTATTGTGCCTGAAAGTTTATACTAATCATTTTCTTTCATGCGGCCATCAAGGTACAAGCCAGGTGGTTCCAAGCAGACAGATCAAAATGAAAAGAATGGGACTATTTGGGGGCATCCAGTCGGCGCAAAGATAGGGTCATGGGTGAGTGCAAAGGCCTGAAATGTGACGTCAACAAAGGGGAAGGTCGTGTAGTTGAAGATGGCGTTTGCGATTTTGTCGTTCGGAATCCCCCCCTCCCCCCCCCCCCCCCAAAAAAAAAAAGGGAAATAATTGGTGGGGGGTGTTCTTTTGATCAATTATCAGTTGAAGATCAAATGCTGGCTCAAACTAATGGTAGGCCTCAAAACGCTTACATGGATTATGTAGTGTTCTAGAGCACAATCTAATTGTGGCGTGTGACCACATTACGAGCGGACAGTGACAGCAGAGTGATGTATAGACAACTGCAAACGTAACCGTCGCGCGCCCCCAGTACGATTCGCGCCGCTGGCGTTGTGGTTTGGTCGTCTCTAAAGTATCTGATGTTTGTCGTTCTGATCGCCTCATACAGCATAGCTGCAGCGCAGTTCTATCGAAGTTCACTGATCGTTGCGTGACCATAGCCTTGCTGTGTCATACTCTGTGTGTGTGTGTGTGTGTGTGTGTGTGTGTGTGTGTGTGTGTGTGAGTGTGTGTGTGTGAGAGAGATAGAGAGACAGACAGACAGACAGACAGACAGACAGAGACAGACAGCGTGATCGGGTGCATGTGTGGCATTAAACACTATCATTGTCTAGTTTATCGATATGCTCTTTTTGTAAATCAACCTTGTGCGTCTATGCGTGTTTTCACATATCTGTCCATTCAGGGAGCGGGTGGGTGGGGTGGATGGAGGGGGAATGAAGATGATGTTTCTGCACGCAGTGCCTTCAGGGCCCGAACGACCCACAAGTTCTTAGGTCCACTGAATGTCCATTCCTAAAGCATGTCCATTCTCCTTCGCTTCCCTCCCTACACGCCTGACCGGCCACCTTAGTTAATCAGTGCGTTGCTCATCAATCAGCAAGGCCACGCCCACGAGCACCACCCGTCCCATCACTTCTGTTATATTCATCTCATCTTCATCTTGTTTGTCAGCTGTAGCCCCTGCGCATCGTCTCCTTGAGTCGGCCGCTGTGTAGTCTGTAGTGTAGTCTGTTCCTCAGCGAAGCCTCACTGATCATGAAGCTGACCCCGGTGTGTGTTCCTGGCCGCTCTGTCACGCAGGCAGCTGCACCTTCTACGGGCGCACGTGCGGCTGGCGGGATCACAGCACGGGGCAGTTCGCCTGGACCCGCGCGGCGGCCAACAACTCGGCCGTGACGGGAGGGCCCGTTGTGGATGGAGACAAGTCCGCCACAGGTAAACGTCTTTGCCCCCCCCCCCCCCCCCTCCCCTCACCCCGGGGCTCAGCTTTTCACTTCCATCGTAGCAGCGTGTGTGTCAGCAGGGAGGGATTGAATGTGAATGATGGATGTGACGATTGAGAGATGAGCAGTACTTTAGTCCTTACTCGGACGCCGTGATGAGATTGGACTTTTTGTCGTATGTGTTGAATGTTGTTCATATGATGAAGGTAGTATTTGTCAGAGAGAGAGAGAGAGAGAGAGAGAGAGAGAGAGAGAACTTTATCAGGCCATAGCCCATTTGACGGGTGGGTGAGTTTATACAGAAACGTGAGCAGTACCTTTTACTGAATGGAGAGAGAGAGAGAGTTCTTTGTCAGAGAAAGAGAAAGAGGGGAGAGAGAGAGAGAGAGAGAGAGAGAGAGAGAGAGAGAGTGACAAAGACCTTGCATGTATTAGAAGTACAGATGAATGATAACCTCACAGGTTATGTGATGGGGTAAATGGAAAACACAGTGACCACCAGGTGACTTTATGTCTGTGTCATCTGTGTGTGTGAAGGTCTATGTCTGTGTCATCTGTGTATGTGAAGGTCAATGTCTGTGTGATCTGTGTGTGTGAAGGTCTATGTCTGTGTCATCTGTGTGTGTGTGAAGGTCTATGTCTGTGTCATCTG
>JADBJO010000612.1:20000-22500 GCA_016801955.1 Conus betulinus | reverse complement strand
CAGTTTGATCACAGACCGGGCGACCATGCGGGGCGCTTCCACCGCTGTCGCCACACACGCACACCTCCCAAAACTAATGTTAAGAAAAATTCTTAGTGAGTCTGCCAAAAAACAAGGACAAAACAAATTACAAGAGAAACCACGACGCGTTTCGACCTCTTAGCTCTTCATCAGGCAAAGACAAACAACATTCAGGACAATGAAAAACGAAGAACGATCAAACGCCCATCATGCGACGAAAACGAGAAGATTGGTGATCGCTCGTTCTTCGTTCTCATTGTCCTGAATGTTGCTTGTCTCGCCTGGAGAAGACCTAAAAGGTCGAAGCGCGTCGTGTTTTGTCTTGTAATTTGTTTGTCTTTAGATGGGCGTTGATCGTTCTACGTTTTCATTGTCCTGAATGTTGTTTGTCTCGCCAGGAGAAGACCTAAGAGGTCGAAACGCGTCGTGTTTTGTGTTGTCATTTGTTTGTCCTTGTTTTGGGCGGACTCGGTGAGAATTATTCTTAAAATTAGTTTGAATTTCCCCCTGTAGTCAGTCCCCTCACTGGAAAGCTGACTCTCAGCACTAGTTAAGGGCAGTGTTCTGTCATTCGATTTGTTCGTCCCATTTGTCTGGCGGATTTTATCATTTCTCTTTAAAGCTCAGTTAAGGACATCTTTCACAGCTTCACAAAAAGAAGTGTGAATACACTTGGATTTTAGAAACCTATAAAGGAAGAGGGAAGGGTTTTGTGCACTTATCAGTAATAGCACATGTACTTCTTAAAACTCGTTAAGGATATTTTTTGAAGCTTCACAAAAAATGTGTGAATTCACTTGGATGATATAAATCTGTTAAAGGAGAAAGAAGGGTCTTTGTGCACATACCTGTCAAAGCACATTTTACCTCACAAAACTTAAAAACTTTACAAAAAAAGTGTGAAAAACACTCGAACGATACAAATCTTACGACAGGGAGAAGGGACTTTGTACACATTTCTGTATTAGTAGATATAAATTTTACATGTGATTAATAGGGAACTGCCAAGAAAACGTAGACAAACGGAAAAAAAAAACACGACGCGCGTTTTCGACCTCTTAGGTCTTTTTCAGGCGAGATACAAAACACTCAGGACAACGAAAATGAACGAGCAATGATTCAACGCCCCACCTTGCGCTGAAGTGGATGAAGATAAGTGACTGCTCGTTCATTTCCGTTGCCCTGAGCGTTTTGTCTCTTGCCTGCAGAAGACCTAAGACGTCGAAAAACGCGTGCCACCAAACATGTTCCCAAACAGCGCCACCGGCGAAAGACATTGCAGAATGGTCAGCTAGCGTCCAGCTTTGGCAGTGCATCGATCTCACTTCTTAGGTACAGGTGACGACAGAATACCTTGCGATGTTACGAACTGGAGCTAGAGAAATAGAGCGTCGGGACTTCCTAGAACAAGTGCAGGGAAAAGGACCGAACGGGCAGGGGACAATAAAAAAACAAACAAACAAACAAACAAACAAACAAACAAAAACAGTAGACGATGGTAAAGAAAGTTGAAGAGTCACTGGACGGAGCAGACCGTGGCACAACATTTCCAAAAGGAGGATGCAATTTACGCTGAAAAATTCTTGGGTATAACTATATAAGGAGGTATATTCAGAATGTTGGTCGGTAGATTTCGTGTTTCCGCATATCTACGAGGGCCCTTGTAAATGTATACTAGTAGAGGCTTTATAGTAGATCTCACACACACACACACACACACACACGCACGCACACTTATGTAAATAGTTTCCCCCTCCAATCCTGGCTGTAATCACGATCTTGCTTTGTATGGATGACGTGGCGATTAGAATTGTTTGTAAAAAAAAAAAGATTACATAGCTATCAGTGTAATAAACATGTTCTTTGAATAAATTCGAGAAGATTCGTACGGATGTACGAAAACGCATTCAAGCGGAAAATACCTTTCCTCCTCGAAGTGAATTCTAATACCGTGTACCCCATGTAACATCTAATACCGTGTACTCCATGTGAAATGAGTCTGAACAAACACAAGAACGGGATTTGCGTGAGCAAAATATTGCTGACCCGGCCGACGATGACCTCTTTCAGTGTCAAAACTTGCACGCTTAACACGATCAAACGAAACACAAACTCACGATGACAGCGAGCGTACACCACGCGCATCTTCAGCTGTTTCCCGCCTCACGGCGTGTGCGACAATGCAGGCTTCCCTATCAAGTGGTGGTGCATTTCAGCTGGTCTTTTCTTTCTCTTTCTTTCTGCGTACGCAGACGGACACTCGCTGTGTAGACAGGCAGTGGAGGTTTGTGTGTATGACCGTTTTTGTTTTTTTTTATTCCGCCATTAAGGCAGCCATACTCCATCATCGAGGAAGGTGCATGCTACGTGTAACGTGTCATCCATACCAACGGCCAAACTGGCCTTCTCTTCCGAAAGTTGGTGATGGGATTTGACGTGTGTGCAAGATGTTGTGCGTGCGTTCACGCACGGAACCTCG
>JADBJO010000612.1:0-15000 GCA_016801955.1 Conus betulinus | reverse complement strand
TCTTAATCAAGTCATTTTCAAGTTCTTAATCAAGTGACTTATAAGTTCTTACATAAGTCATTCTCAAGTCTTAATCAAGTCAAAGTTCTTAATCAAGTGACTTACAAGTTCTTAATCAAGTCATTCTAAGTTCTTAATCAGTCATTCTTAAGTTCTTAATCAAGTCATTTTCAAGTTCTTAATCAAGTCATTATTAAGTCATTTTCAAGTTCTTAATCAAGTGACTTATAAGTTGTTAATCAAGTCACCCTCTCAAGTCATCCTCTAATAAAAAAAAAAAAAAAGTCTTATTCAAGTCAACTTATAATTACTTATTAAGTTCTTAAATATTATTGCATATGAAATGGATCAAAATGAAGTTTTGTTGGTAGTGGTTTTGGCATGGTTTTTTGTTCAGTTTCTGTATTTAGTGGCACTGATTTTTTTTTGACGGCTTTTTTTTTTTTCTCTTTGTTTATATATTTTATAACCGAATAACCACCCCCAGCAGCAGCAATGACTCCAAAAATCAAAACTTTTTGATCCCAATATTCCATGGTGACTTTGGCGTTGCGGGATCAACTTGTTCTGGTGTTTTATAGGCATTGAAACAACTGGCAGTTGCTCTGGCACTTTATTATTATTAGTTATATTTTGTGCTTGTAATTTTAACTTTTTTTGTTTGTTCCACTCTGCTAATTTTTGTCCTGCCGCAACGCGTCCAGGGTGTTTTTTACTGGTCACTTTCTCCACCTGATTCAACGTTTCCTGATTCTGTTCTGGCTCGGTCATTTTTAAGGGAAATAAAATCTATATGATTAAAAGTAATTAATCCCCCATTATTAATGGCGACAATAATGTTCCAAATCTGTAATATAGATCACATCCTAGAGACTCTAATGACTTTGTTAAAACTGGATCCTGCGTTAAATCATACATAAAATCTTGTTCAGAATCAATGGGCGCAAATCTACCTACTAGTTTAGTGTACAAACTAAGAACCGTTTGTCCGACGCTTTTTACCATTCTTGACCATTCTCCCAGTTGGGCTTTCATACCTTGTGATACTTTACAATGTCTGTGGCGACATTTGTTGAATCTGTTCTATGCTGAATTCATTTCCAAGGTACTGTTTTGTTTTTTTTCCCACATGCCGCCAAAGAATACAATCTTTCTTTTTTTGGCATAATAGCTTGGTCATCAACTTGCTCATTTGTAATCATAAGTTCAGGAAGGAGATCGTCGCTATTCATGTTTTATTATTAAATATAATTATTTTATTTTTTAAAATGAGCACCGAAAAAAAAAACTATATTACCAATCTTGTATACCATTCTGCTGTTATTGGAGGTCTAAGTGTAGGATACACAATGCTTGGTAAAAACCTATTAAGAAGAATAAAACCAGCAGATCTAGGCAAGCTAGATTTTGAAGACTCAGCAAAACTGATTGCAATTATAGCAGCTTCATTAGCTACGAAAGATTTTCTAGTCAAGCAAGGAATAATTCCAGACAGTATAAATATGTAAAATAAAAAAAAAAAAAAAAAAACATACTTATAAAAATGGCTTCACTCGTAATGATGATAGGCGGCGCTGTGGTGAATGCGCTTGCTTTTAGCGGAAGTAATTATGCATTTAGTAAACTACAAACTAATGAAGAGAGAAAAAGACATAACAAAGCTATGGAGAAACTAGCTGCAGCACAAGACGCTTATGAAAAGCAGAGAATTGAGCAGTTAGATTTCATTAACGACAAACTGAAAGAACAGGGACACGCAGCTTACACATTTAAAGATGTTGACCAGGCAATAAAAGAGTATTATCTAGTAACAGGCAAACAAATCCAGACATTGCCACCACCAAAAATTTTAGTGACTTTTATCAACCATCAGAAAAACAAAAAGATGCAAGAAATAGCATTTATTGTCGTTGGCATGACTGTTGTATATTTTGTTGCACATAATATTGGTTGAATAAAAATGGACAAAATCTATTATTCACCCAAAGGATATTGGAAGGGAATCACGGCAATTAAAAAGCTAAGCCAAGCAGCGGGAGTCAGTGAACAAACAGCAAAGGAATGGTTATATCTAAACAAGCGATTTGGCAAAAATTTACCTGCACCTAAACGAATACAGAGACCACACTTTGTGAATATAACGCCAAACGACACCCATCAAATGGACCTTCTATATTTACCCCATGATACGATTAGACGAAAAAGATTTAAGTACGCACTTACAGTCATTGACATAGCTTCAAGATACAAAGATGCCGAACCATTAACACAAAAGAGTGCTTCTGCTGTTGCTGTTGCCATACAACTAATATATCAACGAGGCCCCTTAACTATCCTCGCATGATTCAAGTTGATGACGGAAAAGAATTTAAAGGACAAGTGAATCAATTATTGTTAAAACATAGAGTCACCATTAAAAGAGGTATTCCAGGAGTTCACAGATCACAGGCTTTGGTTGAAAACTTTAACAAACAGTTATCTGAAAGACTGTTCTCCTATCAGTATCACAGAGAGCTTATTGACAATTCTCGCAACACAGAATGGGTTAGAAGACTGCCCTCAGTTTTGCGAGCAATGAACAATGAAGAATTTAAAGGCTAAAACCAGTACAAGCAATCAAGCGAAAAACAATAAATTGTTGAAGAGTCTTCATCATCATCAGCAAACTGTTACCCTTGGTTTAAAAGTAAGATATCTTTATTTACCTGGAGAAGCAGAAGGGGACACTCGCATCAGGGCAACAGATCCAGTTTGGAGTGTTGATCCATATGAAATAAAAAAAAATTATAAAAATGAATCCACCTGTGTATTATTTGCGAGAAACTGACACAACAAAACGGGCAGCCCCTCAAAGATCTTTTGTGAAGGAAGAACTGCAGATAATCCCACCAGACACAGTTCCACTTAATTAATTTTCATAAATATATTTGAGTTTAAAATGGAAGCTCATAAAGAAGATTCTTTTAAAATAATAGAAGAATTTTTACGTAAAGAAGAAGATATATTAAAGAAGAAAAAAAAGGTGAAGAAGAATTATTAAACTTAATACGAGAATTATTTAATTATAATAGTATGATTAGAAAAGTATTAGACGATTTTGTGCAAGACCAACCAGACTATCTTAAAATGGTAAAAAAAAATTCGAGCACGTATTGCAAACATGAATATTCATTTAGCTATTTTAGATGATGATATAGAGCGATTCTAATAAAAGTTGAACGTGAAGATGACCCCTGAATTATACTGTTCTCCAGTGCCCAATTGCATACGAAAACTCTGGATTAAAAAAACTCGTTTTGTGTTAGTTCTGTCAAGCGACTTTTTTTTTGTTACAACTGTTGTGTTGATCTGATGTAGATTAGATCTTAGTTTTACGTTGTCATGATAAAAAGTCTTTTCATTGAACAATGCTTCTTTGTAGTTGTCATGTGATATGTTTGACTGCACAACACTGCGAGATATTCCCTTTGCTTTTTTAATAGTGCTACTTTGACACGAAAGACTGTACATTTTTTATCTTAAACCAATAATAAACTCCTTAATCACCCCTCCAGATAATTCATCCTTCATCTTTCCTAAAACCTTCTTATTAACAGTTGAATGTAAAGGGCTGTCTTTAGGATAATCAGATGTGTCATACCATCCCACGCCCTTTAGCTACTCTGATTCCATGTCTTTGTAGAAGTCTTCAGTAGGGATATCGAGAATAAAGGAATCTGTATCTGTGTAAAGTACTCTGGACTCTGGATATAAGGGTTTAAAGTAGTCATAAAGAAATTCTAACATCAACAGCTTTGATAACTCTAAAACAGTAAACCCAATAAAAAACAGGTTTGTCCAATTGACTTTATTTTTTTTCATCATTAAGCCAAAAAGCTGATCATGAAATCTTCTAAAGTCCTGATAATTAGGTTTTGAAGTCAACTTAATCGCTTCATTCTCTCTAGTGACCAATCTGACATCTTTGCGCTTGTGTGGATTCTCCATAGTTTTTCCAAAACAGCTGTTGTTCATCAACTTGAAAAAGTCTTTTTCTGAAGCATCTATGGATTTAGTTCTGAGATCAGTGTTCTTCATTATGTATGGTTTCATGAACTGTTCTTGGTCAAAAGCAATTATACGATGAACTGCTGTGTTAGTTTTAAACCATGTCTTAAAAATAAAATTGGAGAGAAGTCTGTAATGACAGACATAATTTTTTTTTTGCCTCGAAGATTAGGCACAAGTTTAGGTGGTTCTGTTTTTTTGAACCTTTAAGCTTTCTGCCGCTAATGATAGTCATTATGGTAATCATGGAGTTCACGAGGATATTCTAAGTCAACTTCTAGAATAAGACCTCTTTTACGATCAGCTGTAAGAGTATGCAGTTGTTTTACAAATCCTTGAATGTCTTCTACACCTCCCGTGTACATTTTGAAGTTGCGTAATGGAAGTGATTGACTCATAGCCCAACCATACAGATTGTTTGCATCTAAATACATAAGATAGTTAGACTCTTATTAGGATCATAGTTGTCTAAGTATTTGTTGTTTGCTTTACAGTAATGGTGCGACGCCATACTTATTCCTCCACGTAATCCGTTTTCAATCATCTGAAGCATGGTAGGTCAGACAAGAGGTCAATCTGTACTCCAGTAAATTTTAAGAAAGCGTCCCAACTCATTCCAGGTGCAGAAATATAATGCGCAGGATCTAGACTGTAATGTTTCATGCAGGTCTTTCTATAATTTTCAAAAACGTCCGCCAACAAACAGGTATCAGCCATTAAATAGGCATCGTGATAGTCTCCCATTGTTTGGCAATCTAACTTCTGCCATGCTTCTTGAGCATGCTGATAATCGGAGTCGCTGATGTCCTTTCCTCTAAGACTGGAAAAGAACGCACCTTTAGGAGGAAGTGAGTCTTCATCAAACCTTTCCCAACTGTTCATGTACTCATAAGGGTAAACGCCCTTTCTAACGAGGGTTGGGTCAAAATATTCTTCCGTTATTGGGCAGGACTTTAAGGACGTAGCCAATGACTCTAATGACCCCATTAGGTGTTGCATAGAGTCATAAAAAGACAAGTTATTTAAAGTGAAACACATGTACTTTTCTGATGACTGAGCAATGCATTTTGCTCTGAAATCGCTTGTCACTGCTTGCAATATGAGATGAGAGTCGTAACCTCTCAAGTTGTGAAAGAATATAGGCAGCTTCCAAGTCTTTGGCTCAAACTTTAGTTTGCATTTACTATGTGCTGCTCCTCTGAACTTTAGTTGAAGATTGCATTTACTATGTGCTGCCCTCTGAACTTTCCGCTAATGTGATCCCCTAACGGGAGCATCTGTTAGCTCTAAACCGCAAATCCAACAGTGAGTGGCTGAGTCATATTGTTGCTGGTCTTCAGGGGTCATCTTGAGGTCCATTAAATTCAGATTATTAGAACATTCATTACGCACTTGCTGCATACGTTTTAAGAAGTTTTCTGCAGCACGAGGTCCCCTATATAACTCTGGCTCCGAATGGACACCATCTGACCTGACAACGACAAAAGCGTATGAACAAATCTGATGATTGCTAACTAAGACTGTTTTTGGTAAATTATTTGGTCCCTCATAAGGAACAATGAGCGACTCGAAGTCTGCATAAACAACATACGGACTCATTTGTAATTTTTTCCAGTTCTCAAAACAAACCTTGCTGCCTTCTCTCGGTGTAATTAGTTCTGTATTACAGTCAACTGGGCTAATACAATGTTTTATATGTTCACTTGCAGCTTGAACAGATGATGGAATTCTTGTTAAAACATTTTCTACAAAATTCTTGTTTGTTATGATTTTTTGTAGTATGATTCAATAGTCTACTCATTGTGCGTATCAACGTGTAATGGTGATGCATTAGGAGTAAGTCCACATGATTTTTGTCTGGATCCCAATTGTTGGACTGTTCTTCGACACTCTAATTGGCAGAATGTTGGTTTCCTCAGACCATGTGTATACGTTAACAGTTATTGGCTTGTTCTGTTCTTCAAACTGATCAATTTTATCTAAGCTAACAGGAAAAGGATATTCCATGAAAACTAAGTTCCTTGATGTAAGGTTGATAGTTAGACACCTCTCTGCCGCGTTTTTAGCAACGTGATGCAGCCTTGCAAGAACACACCACATAAAACATTTGTTGTCTGAATTCTTTGTTTTTAAAACTGCTCTTTTTGCAACTAATGCTGGAGGTAGTGGAATGTAAGACTTACCTACAATCGGTGCATACTTACTCTCTGTTTTAATCTGATCTGTAAGACTTCACCCTCTGTCCAACCAGAGCCTCTCATTTTAGCTTCTTCAGCGGCTACATCAAACTGTGTAAGGAGTTGGTCTGCCCAACCGGGTGTTAAGTCATTATAGGAAAGAATAGTCTGCTGTTTAGTTGAAACCCAGACTTCCAGATTTTCGCCATTAATAGTTATATAGTCGATTAAAAAAACAGCTAACCTTACTTTAACTGGTGGGTCTATTGTTAGTTTACTCGGAACTTGAGAAATAGCATGCGCAACGCTTAACTGTACGTTTGTTGGATCAATAACTTCTAAATTGACATCATCGAAAACATTTGACAAACTCTCTCCTCTAACCAAGCGTCAGGACTTTCATATATCTTAGCCATGTTGAGTTTCTTTTCTAACTCAAAATATTATTTTAATTAAAAAAAAAAAATTTTAGTCAGAATCAATATCAACGGTCTTTTTGTGCTTGGACTCATAAACTAAAGTATAAACACTTTTGGCGTTGTTAATGTGAGCTGTTTAGAACAGAGTTTAATGTCTCGTTTACTTTTTTTAAACATTCTTTTCTTATATGATCGTTGTCTGTTTGTTGAGAAAAAGTTGCCCGCGCCTTTTTGAAGATCAAACTTTTGTCTTTTGTAGTCATCAAAATCAGCCTGTAAGCGACTAAATTCTTTCATCCGTGATTTGCGAATCGACGAGCGCTTTATTTATTATCAGTCTGAACGAACTAAGTTTAGCTGTTATAAGTTGAACCATAGCTGTGTGCTTTTGGAGTTTAGCTTTTATTTTTTTACTGCTGCACCTACAGCTAATGAACAAAGACCAAAAGTTAATGATAGACTGCCTAGAGGTAAAGCTACTGATGCGCCTATACCTGTTGCTAGGAGACCTACACTTGTTCCTGCTGTTAAAGCACTAATAGTCGATGCTCCAGTATTAACATATGTAACAGCATTAAAGGCGGCAGAATACCTTCGTTTGGTTTTGCTATATTTTGAAAGGTCTTGCTCTAGTTGTTTTTTTTTGCATCTGTGTAATGTTTGTTAATCTGAATGTTTTTATGTCAGGGTTGTCACCTATCTCTTCTTTGGGCAACTCTGTTGGTGGAGGAATTTTTTGGATAATTCTGAACAGGCATGCTTTTTAATATACAATATCTTTTAATCTGTTGTCGTAAATATTCAGCTGTGCATCATATATTAAAAACAAATACATTAACTGGTTTTTATCACTCTCTTTTTCTTTATCAATTTGAATGGTTATCCCATCTTTAACAGTTCTTCCGCTTCCATGCAACTGCAACTGATTATCCTCTGTCGTCCTTAGGTCAATCCAACCATATACCGTATTTATTTCGTTAAATAATCACTAAGTCTAACATTATGAAGGTGTAGATCTTTAGACACAAGCGGTTGGTCAGCGGTTGGATGTCTATGCCTCCCACCTCCAAACATTTTTTTTCATTCATCAAAATGCTGATATAAGGTTTAGCTAGCGTAAGTAGATGGGTAGGGCTACCCTCAATCGAACATTGTACTTTCGTTATTTTAGGATTAAAAAACTTTTCAGTTTGTCTTTTTGTATGGTTCTTCATCTTCACACAGCAATAAAATACCTTTAAGTGATCTTGCTGTGGCACTAAAACTAAAATTCATATAGTGTCTACCTTGCTTCTAGTATATTTAGAATGATGAATCACTCACTCTATCGTAATATATTGCTAATTTTGATTGGTATTGTTGCTCAATCAGCCTTGCTAAGCTAGGGTTGCTAACAATGTCAAACTCTAACGAGATGTCAGAAATGCTGTATTTTGCTTCGGTGTCTTCTGATCTAATAACGCGTCTGTATTCATTAAAAGTTAGTTCGTATGACAATCTGTCTTTTAATGCTCCTTGAAAGTATGGTGCATGCGCGCACTTAACAACTCAAAATCCAAGGGTATGGAAAAGCGATTTCCATACGCAAAACTTATAGCTTTGGCCTTGTTATTACTGTCTTTAGCATCTGCAGCGCCTACTCTATGTTTTAGATCATCATCATTTTGGATTCCTTGAAACGCAAGATCCGCCCTTTCATTTGCGGTTAGCCATAGATCAGAATAGATGAAAAATATGTCTGAATTATGTAAAGAAAATACTTCTTGGCCCTCAAGTTTTACGGAAATTTTCTTAAACGATTGCCCGCCCCAGATTATCAACTACTGACCTGTTTGGGTCTGTTTCTGATTCAAGTTCTATTTTGAAAGTAAGTCGCGCAGAGCCAGGTACAATAACTTCATCTGCTCCTAGGTCTGGAAATTTAACGGTAAGAATTTGATCTGAATCAATAGTAGATGGATTATTAGGAACAATAACATTTTGTTTATTTCCCTTCACACCTAAGGGCTCTTTCAGTCTTCTGTGCGGGTCAAGAATTGAACCATAGGCTTGTGACATTTTTTTATAAAACAAAAATAAAAAAGCTAAAAAAATATGGCAGGAATTGAAGATGAAGATTATGATGATGTTTTTGATCCTGGAGACGACATGAGTGAAATGACCCCTTAGTTCAGGGTCACTCACTGCGGCGAGAATTAACATTAAGTAAAGTCGGATCATTTTACGAAAGTTTAGGCCAAGAACCTCCTGATTTTATTGACCCTAATGATTTTGAAACAAAAGATGATCATCTGTTTGTGAGAAGCGACCAAGGACAACTTGTTCAACTTACAACTAAACCAAACTCATCAAAGTTTTTAGCAAAGAGTACAATTAGGCAAAGGCTCAGTGTGAGCGATCAAAGTCGTCTTGGCATTGCTAAACCGCCAAAATTAGACGTAGAGGCAGTTTCTAAACTTCAAAACACGCTACGAGAACTCCCCAACAGATAACCAAATGCAAAACATAGAACTTAAAGACTTAAGTCAAACAGCAGACGAAAATAATAGAAAGCAGAAACCAGTTTTTCAGAAGAAACAGCATTAAAAACTATACATGATCCACCACTACCCATGCGAGAAATAGAGGCCCTTGATCATACTTTGAGAAGCATCAGAGGTGAATTAACAAACAATTTAGCAAAATTGGGTGAACTAGATGAGCATATAAAAAGAGAAAAAAGAAAAGCTCGTTGAGGCTGACGACGCCAACTTAGGGACATGATATTAAGAAAGAATAACACAAAGACTAAAAGATCTTGAACTAGAGAGATCATCAAGACTAGAAGTGTTGTCTACTAACCGTGAACAATTACGAACACAAGTGAACAGAATAAGAGAAACTATCCAAAGAATTTTATATGAAAACACGACGCTAGCAGAACGAATACGAACATTGTTTAGAGAGCAAGGAGTCACATTAGCAAGCGTTATAACAGCCTTAGGATTTGCAATAAGTACACTGGTGTTGGCTATTACAGGTGGTGGTGGTGGGCAAGGGTCAGTTCATCCCCCTCCATCACCACCTGACAAATCATGGGTAAAAAAAAAACAACTCGATCATCTTGCAGGTTTATTAAAAAAAATTAGCTGGTAAGGCCATAGACTCTTTACCAGGCATATTAGGGAGTATCGTTAGCTGGCTTTTGTCTACTGCAGGTAAAAGTAGTTGGCTTTATGGCTGAGCACTTATGGACATTAGTTGTCTTAATAGTTGGGTTACTTTTTTTAGTAAAATAAAGACTAAGTAATCCTAAGCCAGTTAATCCCAAAACAAGTGCTGTCTTTTCATATTCATGATCATCATCATTTTTTTCATGGATTCGGATGGACTTCGTGGACTTCGTGAACTTCGTGAACTTTGTGATCTTTGGGTTTGTGGATGACTTATTGTTATTGCTGGCTTAGAATTTATGTCGTTTTTTTTTTTTCCGATCTTTTGTTCATCACCTGCCACAAGAATTTCATTATTGTAGTTTATTATTGTTCCTATATCTGAAGCTTGAGGTCAGAAGGCAGCATGTATAGACCAGTGCCAACAGCAAAGTCTACTTTCGATCTTGCGTATTGTAAAACATTTTGGTACCTTTTAATACTTGAAGGTAAATCAACTGCAGAATTAATGGCGTCCTCTAAATTTGCTAAGTACTGTTTTTTGTGCGTCAAAGCCAGTAGAAGGATCAATTATGTTCGATTTCGTTTGTGCTTGCGAACCTAACAAACACCAAACATAAGTACGAATAGAGTCGTTTATTCGTTCTACTCCTGCTCTCTGGTTAGACCCTTAGATGTGTCCAAATAAATGTTGTCCACGCTGTTTTATGTTCTTGCTCTATGGACCCGAGGCGAACAGCTGTACCTGAAGAGAAAGATGTGTAAGCAGGATTCCAGTCATATTTATACTTTCTGTGCACGCCCCAATAATAAAGAGTGCCTAAACCATGATTAAGATCCAACTTTTGTCTAAAGTCTGTCCTAACATTAACATTGAATTCGTTACAGATCCTTTCAAAAGCCTTCATATCTATTCTGTTGCTGAATGGATTAAATGGTTTGTCATTTGGTAATGGCGCTTGCAGTTCAGTTAAAATACGTCTAAAGGTGTAATAGAAATGAAATATACACTGACCTCCAAAGGATCAGGATGATTTAAATGATCAGCATACGACACTCCACACCCCAGTTGATGCACAAAACACAGCAAAGTTTAACTGGTTCTGATAAAACTGCATCGGATGACTGAACCATACTTTCGGGATGTGGTCGTTTTAATAGGAGGGTTAAGATATTTGTTCAATGGAGTACTAACCTTTACTTGAAAGGCGTCAGACTGAGTCACAAAAATGTCAAGAGTATCAGTTGTTATATTTTTAAGATTGTAGTGCGGTCCAACAGAATATTTTGCATCAGTATATTTAAATGGATTCATTTTTATATTGTTTTAAAAATGTTTGTAACAATAACAACTCAAGACAGTCCTTCATTTTTAAAGTATGCTATTGATAACGAATGCGGAACCAAAAGGGTTGCACTCCATGAAATGTTTTACAAAGTCGTATGGTTTAATATAAGTGAATCCAAGAAGAATAATACGGTTCAAAAAATTTGACAATGGAGAGGCGCAGTTAGCCGGTTAACTATACCTGATGGTTATTACGGTTTTGCTCACTAAAAGAAGTAATGAGTGAATTCGACATTACTCTCAAACTTAACAATGCAAATCTGAAAGCAATGTTAACATTTAAACCTGAAGAAAGAAGAAGTAGGTTACTTTTTTGATGTGGAGCTAGCTAAAATGTTAGGCTTTGCAACTGCCCATCAAAACTTTTATATATTTAAAGTTACACAAAACAAAACTACTTATGAGGGAGAAAATCCGCTCGATCTCGCATTACATTCATTACTATATATCATTTAGATGAGCTGAGTACTGATGAAAACTTATATGATGGAAATGCCCTCAACTGTTTTAAGAGCTCTTCCATCAGGAAAAGCTGCATATTGCGATTATGAAATATACAATTCCCTAATTTACAGTTTAAAAAATTAGCTTGTGGGAGGGTTGAATCATTTAATATAAAAATCACAGATAAAACAGGAAAAGTCGTAAAATGTGATAACCTACATATTGTCTTAGAAAAAAAAAATAATTGTAATAAAAAAAAATGTCGCGTGGACCAGAAGAACCGGGGGTTACATTAGCGCCAGTGAGGTGTATAACGTTAGAATTAAAAGACCTTGCCGACACTGAGGACTTTGAACAGAACGGTGAAATAAACACTTTGTATGGTTTTGAGTACACCAAAGATGGTTATTATTATAAACGCAAAGAGGTTAGCGACAACAAAAGGTTTCCTAGACTAGAACAACTGCGTAATGTAGAAGCAGACAGTGTAGGTCAGTATGAATATAAAATAGTTCGAAAAAAACTGACAACAAATGGCACATAGAACCACAAGTAGAATGGGACATAAAATATGAATTCATAAGTCCATTTACATTCTTTGACCGTCAAAAAAGTTTCAGAAAAGCACTCAACTCTGGTCCTTTACATGTAAGTCTTATGCCAGAGGACAATAGTCGGAGAGAGATCGGAATAAAGCCTTTTGGAAACAAAACAGTACATCCTCCACAGAAAAGAATCAGTTACAAAGGAAGCTTCTACAAAATTACAGTTCTTCCACATGAAATTAGAAGAAACGTTCACAATAATATTTGAAATTTCTGTCTTAAAAGATGAGAAGAGTGATGGAGTTGTGGGCGTCAGTGACAATCTTATGAAAGGAATTCTTATTAGCTGGCAAAACTTAGACGTTGAAAGACTTAAAGTTACTGTTGTTGTTCTTTACGACGGTGAGGATATGAAGGTTATAACAACTAGCGATAAAATCAATATCAGTCTAAATAGAAACAATCTGACTGAACTGAATTGGATTAATATTACACATTTAGATCTTATAGGATTTTATTATACTGAACAAGTTTTAACAGATAGTATGATACAGCTAATAACTGGATTAGATTAAATTCTTTTATAAAACTATGGAGCAGTTAAACTTTATGACAAAAAAACCTCATTGTTCATTGATTTGCGGCAAAACTGGTTGTGGAAAAACAATATTTGTTCTTGACCTATTACAAACAGTTTATCGTTGTAACTTTGAACATATAGTAATTTTTTGCCCAACCATAAAGTGGAATCAATCATATCATGATCGAATGTTTATATGGACAGATGATAACATATTTTGGTTGATCCTAGCAATAAACTAAGTGAGTGTTTAGAATACTTTTATAAACTGTTTGAAGGAACGCAGACACTATTTATTATTGATGACTGTTCGGCAGAGAGAGACATAGTTAAAAAAAGAAATACTTATCTAAACTGGCTTTCAGTGGAAGACATGCTGGGATAAGTGTGTGGATTTTATGTCAAAAATATAACTCAGTTTTAAAAGACTTTAGAGAACAATTAAAGACCGTAGTTTTATTTTACATGAAAGACAGAGATTCTTTTGATGAATGTATACGCGAAAATGATGTTATTGAGGATGAACAAGAGAAACGTAGAATTAAGCAAAAACTAAAATCTCAAAAGTTTTGTAAATTAGTATTAGTATTAAAAACAGATAATCCTACACAATATGTATTTTGTGTGAATAAAGGTTAAACTGACTGACTGTAGAGAACGTAATAATGTTTGTTCTGGCATCAGATCCCGAGCTGACTGTAGAGAACGTAGAAATGACTGTAAGAGAACGTAATGTTTGTTCTGGCATCAGATCCCGAGCTGACTGTAGAGTACGTAGAAATGACTGTAGAGAACGTAATAATGTTTGTTCTGGCATCAGATCCCGAGCTGACTGTAGAGAACGTAAATATGTTCGTTCTGGCATCAGTTCCCGAGCTTTGCGAGGGGGCTGAGCCAGAACGAACGGGTAGTGTCGGGCGGCAGTACCGCTGTAGCCGTACATGTGGGTGGTCTTCTGTGCAGTGGAGTGCGACTTCGAGGCGGACTTCTGTGACTACACCCAGAACACCGACGACCGCTTCAACTGGCTGCGTCACGCCAACGCCACGTCGTCCTCGGGCACTGGACCAAGCCATGACCACACCACCCGCAACGGCTATGGTGAGAAGTCTGCTAGAGCGTCACTGTGTACATGTGTCTGCGAAACATCTCTCGCTCTCTCTGTCTCTGGTCTGTCTCTGTCTCTCATTATCTCTCTGTCTGTCTGTCTGTCTCTCTCTCTCTCTCTCTCTCTCTCTCTCTCTCTCTCTCTCTCTCTCTCTCTCTCTCTCTCTCTCCACCCCCCAGGTTGGCAACTGACTTTGACGAGATGACAAATCTAGACGTGAAACAACATGAATTGAACTCCCTCTCTCTCTCTCTCTCTCTCTCTCTCTCTCTCTGTCTATCTGTCTCTGTCTCTCTCATAAACATTCACAGGCAAATGCACCTCCCCCGCCACACACACACACACACACACACACACACACACACACACACACACACACACACACACACACACACACACACACGCGCGCGGCACGCATTCTCACGCGCACACACACACACACACATTGCTGGTACACAGAATCAGGAAGAAATATGAGCATGTTCTCGTCCATAATCTCTTCCAATAAAACTGGTCGTATCGTGGTGACAGAAAGAACAACCCTGTCTTGAGACACGTTCGTAGCTGGGATGGTTCGGAAACAACCCTAATGTTTTGCACATATTAGCAAAGCGAGACTACAGCTGTATGTCCATTCGTCTATTATGTGCAGAGTTTGTAAACTGCACGATTTTTTTTTTCTTTTGTGATAGTAAGAATATGATTTGAATAATTAAGCGAGGTGAAGGCGCGTTGTGTGTGTGTGTGTGTGTGTGGGGGGGGGGGGGGGTAAGCATGCATGTGTGTGTGTGTGTGTGTGTGCGCGCGCGCGCGCGTGTGTGTGTGTGTGTGTGTGTGTGTGTTGGAGAGGAGGGTAGTGAGAGAGGGTGGTAAGATTTAAATTGAAAGCTCTCACCGAAACAGACAAACGACCTGTTCTACACCACGCGAACCCCCCCCCTTCCTCCCCATCCCCCTTCCCTTCTTCCAGGCTACTACGCTTACATCGAAAGCTCGGCCCCACGCCACTCCGGCGACAACGCCATCATGACCAGCCCGCAGCTGAAGGCCTTCAACGGCAGCCAGTGCCTGACGTTCTGGTACCACATGAAACGGCAGCCACATCGGCCAGCTCAACGTCTACCGGGTGGTCAACGGCCAGCGGCTCACCACGCCCATCTTCAGGCAGACCCGCAGCCTG
>JADBJO010000611.1:617954-625218 GCA_016801955.1 Conus betulinus | reverse complement strand
GTCGTGAATGAATCCACAAGGCAAATTACATAATCTAATACTTCCAAATAGTCCGACATCCTCCACAACTTACCAAGCCGCTTGGTGTGCGATGACGAAGAAATATTCATTTATAACCAACAGCTGGCTCTTATGTCTTAGACTGAAAATGAGTAGAGAAGCCTTCACTACCTTCAGTGGTAGATATTCTGCCTAACTACAGTAATGTGCCTTAGAAGGTGATGTGAGAATATACTGCTTCTCAAATGAACCTTCTGCAAGCTTATAGTGCTCCAAGATCATATATATCTATATACTGGTGTGTCGGGTGTGTGTGTGTGTGGGTGTGTGTGTGTGTGTGTGGTGTGTGTGCTTTTGTTGTGTGTGTGTGTGGTGTGTGTGGTGAAACGTGGTGTGTAGGACTGTGTATCACTGTGCATGAACGACTTCACGAATGTGGCAGGTTTTCTCCCCTTGGTTTTTTTTTTCTTGCATGTGTCGAGTGAGGCTGATCAACAGCTTGTGAATCAGTCCAGAAATGGGCGTGTTGCATATTACGTTCCACGTGGGAGTGTTTCCACATGGTACAGTTTTTTACGGAAAGAATCACCCTCTTTGGAGACAAGTAAGTTGTGAATTAGCTCATCATTTCTTTGACCATAGCTGCCTTCAATGCGTTTATCACGCATGCACACACACACACACACACCACACACACACACACACACATCACACACAGAAATCTGTCTCCCTTTCTCTCTCTCTCTCACCTTCAATGGCACACACATACACAAATACACAATCATACATACGCTCATGCAATGCAACAGCAACAACCACACACCCACACCCACACAAACCTGCATGCACCACCATATGCGCGCGCGTGCGCCACACAACACACACCCACACGCACACTGGCAAGCCCACACATACATGACCCACAGGCTCAGCTCAAGCCACAACACACACACACAAACACACACACACACATCCCACACACCACACACACACACCCACACACACACACACCACACCACACTTACGCCTATCCACAGAACCACCACTGAAACCGAATGCACCTTTAAGAGGAGGTGTGTGTGAGGTTGGGGGCAGGGAACCGTTGGGTTCGACTGAGGAATAGAATATTGTCACCTGGCAAATCTCAGACTGGGAAATGGACGGGTGAGAGTCACTTGTGGAGGTAGTTGGGAGGGGGGGGGGGGGGGGGGGGGGGGTCTTGGAGGACAGGGGTGCAAAGAGGATGGGATGAGGAGGGAGGAGGAGGGGTGTCTGCGCATGTCCTTGGATCTAAATGGTCCATCATGTCACAACCCCGCCAGGGGTCTACTCCTCTCTGACAGGTTGGCATGATGATCTATTGGTCACCTTGGAAAGCCTCACCCATTGAGGCGGGGGGGGGGGGTGGTAGAAGAGTGAGAAGGGGGGGGGTGTAAGGGGGTGATTTGAGACCCACACACACCACCTACCCAGAGGCGCACACCCTTTACACATGCACAACACACACATACATTCCGCATATGCGCATGCATACACACACCACCCGAATCCCACACACACACACCACAACATACACACCATCGCTGCGCGGCGCCAGAGAGAAAGAATAGAGATAAGAGAGAAGATGATATAGAGAGTTAAAGAGTAAGAAAGAGGAAAGGAGAGGGGAGGGAGTAGAGACCCCACAAGATACATAGATTAAGGTGGAGAGATGCGGGAGGAGTGCGGGATGTATGGAGGGAGTAGATGAGAGAGAGAGAGATGAGATAGAGAGAGAGATATTAGATAGCGAGATAGACAGACGAGGACAGACAGAAACAGACAGATTTAGAGAACAGAACAGCACTAGATAGAGAGATAGAAAGACCAGAACAGAGGATATAGACCCTAGACAGAAACATCATGAACATGAGGAGAGAGAGATAGAGAGAGAGAGGAGAGGAGAGAGAAGAAGAGAGAGAGAGAGGGGAGTTCTCCTTTTTCCTTGACTGTGTCAAATCAGCAGTTTCGATAATGCCTATCATTGTTTCAAGCATTTTGAGTTTCTCCCATTTTCTCCACACCTGCGCCTTTCAAAACAAGAAACAATCCGTGATCATGACACAAAACCATCGACACTCTTATTTAATCTATTTTTGGACTGTAAAACACCACAGATGACATTATGAACGATCTATTTTTGGAATCTTTTTTTGACTCTCTTACAAGATTTTGTTTGCTGGAAATTCAAATCCGTGAGTCCAGAAATGGCATCCGACTGTCATGGGGACAGTCTCATCGGGATGACCCCCATCCCCCCCTCTCCCCCAACCCCACCATCTATTTCCATCCTAAAGATCAAACACAAAGCCGTTAGTATTAAACACTAAACATTTGTTTCGTACACATATTCATATACTCTCTGAGAGTATTTCTTTTTGTACAAGGCCTGTTTTGACTACATATTCCAACATACACACACACACACACACACGTACGCACACACACCCAAATACACACGCACATGCCTGCCACACACCAACATACACACATACACATATGCATGTTACGTGGGTGAATGCGCAACACACACCACACACACACACCACACACGCACATTAGGTGACAATAAAACGAACAGCCTCTTCTTCTCCGGCTCTGAACTGGCAGTCCATTTGGTCGTGGAGATTAACGTCTGCTCGTTTGTTATGTTATAATCACCATCAACCCTCTAGAATCATTCTCACTTCTACTGCCTCTTTGCAGTCAATCATTTTTTTTTTATTATTGAGTCGGGCCAGTCAGCTCATTTGTGGGTGGTGTCTGAAACTAGTCTCATCTCTGAACAAAAAACAGTCATGTCTAATCCTCCCTCCTCCTCTCCCCTTCCCCCACCGTGACCGCCCCAAAAAAACCCTCTCTCTCTCTCTTTTACCCTCAACGCCCTTGACCTCAATCTGAATCCTCTTGTCTCTTTCCTCTTGTCTCCCCCCCCCCCCCACCCCCCCCCACCCCCTATTTTCTTTCTTTTGTTTCCCTCTCCTCTCTTTCTTTCCTGCCTTTTTTTTTATAATACCCGTTATGACAGATCTTTGAGGTCATCGAGACAACAAACAGCGCGTCCATGTCTCAGTTTGTCTGTCTGTTCATTGTGTTTTCACATCTATTAGTAGTGTGTGGTGGTGCGTGCGTGTGTGTGTGTCGTGACAGGATCTTTGAGGGGTCATCGAGACAACAAACAGCGCGCCATGTCTCGGTTTGTCTGTCTGTTCTTTTTTCCTATTAGTAGTGTGTGTGCATGCGTGCGTTGCGTGCGTGCCGTGCACGTGGGTGTGTATGTGTGCTTGCACAGCGACGAGTAGTGAGTTTGTGTGCGTCCATGTTTGTGTGCGCGCCAGGGCGTGTGTCGGCTGTGCATGCTGTGCGTGCTGTGTGTGTGTGGGGTTGTGGGTGGTGGTGTGTGTGTGTGTGTGGGTGTGTGCGTGTGCGCGTGGGGTGTGTTTGTGTAAAGGCCACTGGACAGCACTCACGTTCCACGGTTTGGGTTTTTTCAGCACGCGGAAACGGTGCCGGGGGGCTGAGGGTGGTGGGGTGGTGGGGGGGGGGTGGGGGGTGGGCCGGTCGTGGGGCCTGGTCCTACTGCTTGCGGGCGCGGCCCCAATTAGCCCGCACCTCCACAGTGGTCCTCACCCCCCCTGCGTCTTGAGGAAGGTCTGCTTCCCGGAGGGACACGCACAGCAGCTGCTCCGACTGGATGTCCTCCATGCTTCTCCACCTGTCCGCCACAGACACCACAACCAGTGACAACTATGACAACAGAGGAGGATAGGACTAGTGGATCGATGGTTTTTTTTGGTTTTTTTTTTTGTATTTGCCTCCCCTCTGAGAGGGGGTGGAGTGGGATGGGGGAGGGGTCATGTATTGGGGGAGGGTAAAAAACTGTGACACCCCCCCCCGTCCCCCCCCCACCACGCTGTGTTTTTAAGCAGGTGGGAGTATTGATTGTACACTGTACCATGTACACACTCTCCCTGCTTACCTAGTGAGACCCTCTTCTTTCTTCTTTCTATGACTTTTTTTTTGTGTGGAAGATGTCTCTCTTGAGCTATTTTCTTTCATTACTTTCCAATGACCTTTCTCTTTTTTTTCTTTTTTGAAGATGTGTCTCTAGCTATTTCTCTTTAAATTATTTTCTGCTATAACCTTTTTTTTTTTTTTTTGAAGATGTTGTCTTTTTTAGCTGCTTCTTTATCCATTAACTTTTTTGTTTGTTTACCTTAAAAACATTTTGTCGCTAAGTTACTACTCCATTAAGTAACGTTTCCTTGGAAGAGTTACCTCTTCCTTGTTTTCTTTAAATGCTTTTTTTTCTTTCTTCCTAAGAACATTTGTCTCTTAGTTTACTGGCTCTTTAAACGACTTTACTTGGAACAGTTATCTCTTAGTTTATTTCTTCTTTATGGTTTTTTTTTCTTCTTCCGGACACAGTTGTGTCTGGTTTACTACTGTTTGAATGACTTTACTTGGATATGTCTCTAAATTTCTTTTCTTTTGATTGGTTTTTCTGAAAAACATTTGTCTCCTATTACTACTCTTTAATGAACTGACTTGGAATAGTTTTCTCTTAGCTCTATTTTTCTTTACTGACTTTTCCTAAAAACATTTGTTCCGTGTAGTTTGATTACAATTCACATGACACTCTACTTTGGAACAGCTGTCGCTTCTAGTTGCTTCTCTTTTATTGATGTTTTTTCCAGTGAAGACAGGAGTGTCTCTTAGTTGCTGACTCTTTAAAATGACTGTACTTGAAAAACTCATCTCGAAGTTCCTTTTTTCCTTCTCTAAGTTACTTTTTCCTTAATGATTTCTCCTGAAAACATTTGTCTCTTAGTTACCACTCTTTAAATGGTCTTTACTATGAGAATAGTTTGTCTCTAAGTTACTTCTCTTTATGACGTTTTTTTTTTTTTCCAGGAACATTTGTCCCCATTTAACTTCCCTTTCTTGATGGTTTTTTTTCCTGGAATATTTGTCTCTTAGTTACTTCTCTCTCATGATATTTTTTCCTGCATTTTTGTGTCTTAGTTACTTGGCTTTAGTTATGTTTTTTTCCCCAGGAAATATATTTTGCCTCTATTTTTTTTCCATGAACATTTGTCTCTTTAATTACTTCTCTTCCAATGCCATTTTTTCCAGGAGCATTTTTTGTCTCTAAGTTACTTCTCTTCAATGACGTCTTTTTTTTTTTTTTCAGGATCATTCGTCTGTTAGTTACTACTTTCTTCAATGAGTCTTTCCCTGGATTATTTGGTCTTTGGTGTAACTTCTCTCTCAATGATGCTTTTTCAAGGAACATTTGTCTCTTAGTTACTTCTCTTTAATGACGTTTTTTTTTTTTTTCCAGGATTACTGTTCTTTGAATACTCCTCTTCAATGATTTTTTTTTTCCCAAGGAACATTCTCAAAGCTACTTCTCTCGTTATGAAGTGTGTTTTTTCCCACGAACTTGTCTCTGAGTTGCCTCTCCTTCAAAGATGTTTCTTTTAGGAACTTGTGTCTCTTAATTATTTATCTTCAATGGTGTTTTGTTTTTTTCCAGGAGCATTTGTCTTCTGACTTACTTCCCTTCAGTAAATGTTTTTTAGCAAGGAGCATTTGTCTCTTCTTAATTACTTCTCTTCAATGACTTTTTGTCTGGAACAATTCTCTCTTGACCTCTCTTCAATGACTTTTTTTTTTTTCTGGAACAATTGTCTCTTAGTTTTTCTTCTCTAAATAAGTTGTTTGTGTCCCCCGCGCAGCGCCTGCTGTGGTGTGTGTGTGGTTGTGTGGTGTGTGTGGAGTGTGTGTTTGTGTGTTGTGGTGCGTGTGCGTGTGTGTGTTAAGTAGTCAGTACATTTCGTAAAGGAGGTGGATGAACGGCAGCATGACGAAAGGAAACAAACTAAAGAAATGATCTTGAACGCAGGGTGCTAAGCCGGCCTATGATATGAGTGAGAAGAAGAAAGGTTGGAAAGACACACTTTCTCTCTCTCTCCTGTTTGTATCTATCTCTCCGTCCTCCGTCTGTCTGTCTGTCTTTCTGTCTCTCTCTCTCTCTCGCTCACACCACACACACAAACACACCTATTCACATGCGCTCCTATCTCAGAATAGACAGCAGTGAGAAGAAGAAGGTTGGAAAGACACACCGTTCCTCTGTGTGTCTCTTTTCTCTCTCCCCTCTCTCTTTGTATCTATCTCTGTCTCTCTCTGTCTGTCCCTCTCTCTCTTTTCGTGTCTGTCTGTCTGTCTGTCTCCTCTCTCTCTCTCTCTCGTCACACACTTGTCACACACCACACACACACCACACACCAACACACACACACACTACCTCTGCACATCTCTCAAACTCTCAGAATAGCACCACCCACTTAATTTTTGGGATCAAGACCAAAACATGATTTCAAAAATCAAGACTATTCTCAATAATTTTTTTAAAAAGCCTAAAAGTTAGTAATCGAAAACAGATCTTTATTTTATATAAGACACTGAAAAGAAGGAAAAAAACCCAACCAACCCCCCACTCCCATATTTCTCGTCTTTCTTCTTCTCATTAATAAAGTCCCCTGCTTTCACACACACGCCCACCCTTCTATGTATTCAAAATCCATAGAACAACATTAACCTGTGAGAAAGAAACGAGCACTGACAAACCCATTTTCTGTCCCCTCCCCTCCCCCCCCCCCCCCATCCCCACCACTGTAACAGTAATTCATACAAAGGTCAATAAACAACACAACAACAAACACACAAGTATAATGTAAAAAAACAAAAGGTGTTTGGTGATGGGGGGGGGGGGGGGAGAGTTAGGACGAGGTGGTGCAGTGTAAATGACATGAAAGTTGTTGGCGGACAGCCTGTCTTTTTTTTGCGGTGGAGGGGCCATCTTGGGCACAGGCCCTTTGTTTACGCCCTGTCTTGTGTCGTTTTGACCACCTACGTCACACTCCTCCTCCCTTGACTGGGCTGGTTGTATTGGAGACACACACACACCACACACACACACACAACACACACACACTCACACTCACACACAACACACACACACACACATTCACACACAACACACACGACCACCACACACACACAACACACACACACTCACAACACACACACACACACACACACACACACACACACACATTCACACACACACACCACACACACCACACACACACAGACTGACCAACAACAGACAGATAGATAGTAGGTAGACAGACAAGCAGACAGATAGAGAGACAGA
>JADBJO010000611.1:612954-615454 GCA_016801955.1 Conus betulinus | reverse complement strand
TTGTTTGTTTGTTGGATTTGCTGTCTTATCGCATGTACCCCCACACCCCACCCCCCTCCCCTCCCCAGTGGTGCTGCTCCCCAAACAGTTTCATTTCGTTTCAGCTCTCCCAAACAAAGCTACACCCGGGGTCTGTCATGTCGCTGCCCCTAAAAGGCATCCACCAGGAGCAGTCAACGTCTAGATGTCAAGAGGTCACCCTCCGGAGGAGACGCAAGCAGTAGCCTCAAATTTCCTCTGGGTGGTGCTCAGTGGCGTCTCTTCTCATCCAAACAACCACCTCCCTCAACTAGCTGACACTGCTGATGACATCAGGACAATAAAAACTCACATAAGAATGCACATGGAGACTGAATCGACCCTGAGGACAATAAACTCACCATGAGAACAGACATGAAGACAGAATTGAACCTGAGGTCTCCACGACAGCTAGGCACGAAGGGCCACAGAATTTAAGACTTTTTTTTTTCAATTTGGAACGACGATGATGAAGTTATACATTCCCATTCCAAGACATCATGGCAGACCTGTACATGGTAGGGCTTCCTTTCATGACAGCACTGCCAGATTCTTTCCATCACACATTCAGGGCTAAATCAATGAGTTCACAACACTCCCACTGCCACCCTCGCCTGTTTTTCTTTTTGGCACTGGTGGACCACTCTGGGGGGACATTGTTCTCTGCAAATCCAATTGACTGTCTGTCAGAGAGAAGGCGTTAGCGAATCAGAAGACCTACGAAGGTCTGACACCTGACGCCCCTACAGGTCCCTGGGGTCTGCCAGAGCCTCTCCCACACGTGGACAGAGGACAGAGGGTTTAACACGTGTTCAATCAGAAGCCAGACAGGTCTCTGCTTTCACACACACACACAAAACCCCCCTGATCATGTTCAAATCAATACCACTCCTTTGCCTGTCCCTCTCTCTCCCCCTCCCCCTCCCCCTCCCCCCCGCTCCGCTCCGCTCCCCCCCCCAAATCCCCCGCCCCCCCCCCTTCCTGTCTCTGCTACAAAAAATTTGTTGACAGTAATTTCCTCCCACACAAACTTTAAAACAAAAGAAACAAAGAATTTTTTTCCAAAAATGCAGACATGAAGGAGACGGTATCAAATATATCAAGACAGATATTAAAGAGTTGTGGACAGGAATACAATGATATTTATTAAAAAAAAGAAAAAAAGAAAGAAAGAAAATAACCAGGAATCAGCTATCTACCTTGCAAGTGTGTCATTTTCGTGTGCTTCTAAAACAGAGACATCAATTAGCAGGAATCCCACTTTGAAACCTTCAGATTCTGAAGCTTACGTACAGAAAAAAGAGAGCAATAAGAAATCACTGCATCCCACAATCTTTTTCTTTTCTCTTCTGATTCATTTGAGATATGACAGATATCACTGCATCTACCATATGATAGAAATCACTGTGTCTTCCATCTTTTTTTTTTTTTTTATACTTTATTTATTGTTGTGTTGTTTCCATGTGTCCCAGCAACATCACTCCCATCCTGTTAGTTCTGGCTCTTTCTTTTCCACAGCCACTTACAGGCACACTGCCGCAGCACTGGTGGTAGACAAAGTCAATGTCAAGTCACCATGAGGCCACCCACAAAAGAACACACAGCAGCATGGCTTCCGCGTTACTTACGCTCTGTTCAGTGGCATGTGCTATATGCACTAACAACTGCAAGGCAACATCTACTGAGGCCCCTACTGGCAGCGATAGTTGTGGAGTCAGTGAGAGTAAGTAGCCCTCTTCGGAAGGATGCCATAACAATTAATTGTACCGATGGCAATCGCAGTGAAACTGCTGAACTCAGCATGGCCATGAGGAGGGAGAATTGTGCTCATAATTTTGTTTCTTTGAGAGGAAAAAGAGCCGTTTAAATAAAAAAAAAAAAAAAAACAAACAAAACAGAAAGACAGAAAGTGACAGGTTTGTTTTTGCCCCATTTGGCTGCGCTCACGTCACAGGAGTCGTGCTAATGTCACACTCAGATGGTGAACACTCTGTATGGCCAGACAAATGCAACTGAATGTTAATCATCAATCAAACCCAGACACTTTCCAGTGGTCGTCAAGAGGAAGATGCAGCTTTTAACGATCAGACAAGAAAATGGAGGTTCAGTAAGCAAACAAACAAACCCACAAAAACCAAGTTAGACACCCACAAAAAAAGCGAGACAGACAGGAGAATCTTAAAATAAAAAAAACAACCTGTACGGGCAAATGAAAAAAACTATAACAAGAAGCATAAATTTTGTGATCAATGCTTTTGTTTTTGTTGCCTGTCTGAAAACTGCTACCGCAGAGGGGAAAAACAAGGCAGAAAACACCACCCCATACCAACTACCATGGCACGCTGTGTTTCTTCATCTGCCATGCTCTCTCACAGGCTTTATTTTCAAGGTCGCTCATTCCAACTCTTCTCAGCATCGCAAACACTGAAGTGTGTCCAGTCCAGTCGTGGCCCCTGGTGCCAGCACTGCACAGTAGCGGTCT
>JADBJO010000611.1:605454-607954 GCA_016801955.1 Conus betulinus | reverse complement strand
AGTACCCGCTCCCCTCTCTCTCATTTATCACTATAGCGGCACAGTCTGAGACGAAGTGCCCGCTCCTCGCATTCATCACTATGGCGACACAGTCTGACATCAAGTGCCCGCGCCTCTCTCTTATTCATCACTATGGCGACACAGTCTGAGACCAAGTGCCCGCTCCTCTCTCTCATTCATCACTATGGCAACACAGTCTGACACCAAGTGCCCGCTCCTTTCTCTCATTCATCACTACAGCAGGAAAGTCTGATACCATGTGCCACTCCTCTCTCTCATTCATCACTATGGTGACACAGTCTGAGCCTTCTGTCCGTTCCTCTCTCTCTCATTCATCACTATGGCGGCCTAGTCTGAGACCAAGTGCTCGCTCCTCTCTCTCATTCATCACTATGGCGGCCCTAGTCTGAGACCAAGTGCTCGCTCCTCTCTCTCATTCATCACTATGGCGCCTAGTCTGAGACCAAGTGCTCGCTCCTCTCTCTCATTCATCACTATAGCGGCACAGTCTGACACCAAGTGCCTTCTCCTCTCTCTCTCTATCGTCACTAAGGCGACACAGTCTGAGACCTAGTGCCCGCTCCTCTTTCTCATTCATCACTTATGGTGGCATTGTCTGAGGCCAAGTGCCAACTCCTCACTCTCATTCATCATTATGGGTGACACAGTCTGACACACCAGGTGCCCGCTCTTCTCTCTCATTCATCACTATGCATGGCGACACAGTCTGACACCAAGTGCCCGCTCCTCTCTCTCATTCATCACTACGGCGACACAGTCTGACACCAAGTGCCCGCTCCTCTCTCTCATTCATCACTATGGTGACACAGTCTGAGACCAAGTGCCCCTCCCTCTCTCTCATTCATCACTATAGCGGCACAGTATGAGACCAAGTGCCCGCTCCTCACTCTCATTCATCACTATGGCGACACAGTCTGAGCCCAAAGTGCCTTCTCCTCTCTCTCATTCATCACTATGGTGGCACAGTCTGAGACCAAGTGCCCACTCCTCTCTCTCATTTATCACTATGGCAACACAGTCTGACACCAACTGCCCACTCCTTTCTCTCATTCATCACTACAGCAGGAAAGTCTGATACCAAGTGCCCGCTCCTCTCTCTCATTCATCACTATGGTGGTACAGTCTGAGCCTAGTGCCGCTCCTCTCTCTCATTCATCACTATGCATGGTGACACAGTCTGACACCAAGTGCCCGCTCCTCC
The DNA here is from genome assembly GCA_016801955.1 of Conus betulinus. Classification (NCBI taxonomy): domain Eukaryota; kingdom Metazoa; phylum Mollusca; class Gastropoda; order Neogastropoda; family Conidae; genus Conus; species Conus betulinus. The sequence goes on along the minus strand of JADBJO010000611.1, from coordinate 606,732 downwards.
TCTCTCTCATTCATCACTATGGCGACACAGTCTGAGACCAAGTGCCCGCTTCTCTCTCATTAATCATTTTGGCAACACATTCCAAGACCAAGTGCTCACTCCTCTATCTCATTCATCACTATGGCGACACAGTCTGAGACCAAGTGCCCGCTCCTCTCTCTCAATCATCACTATGGTGACACAGTCTGACGCCAAGTGCCTGCTCCTTTCTCTCATTCATCACTATGCATGGCGACACAGTCTGAGACCAAGTGCCCGCTCCTCTCTCTCATTCATCACTATGGCAACACAGTCTAACACCAAGTACCCGCGCTCGTTTCTCATTCATCACTACAGCAGGAAAGTCTGATACCATGTGCCACTCCTCTCTCTCATTCATCACTATGGTGACACAGTCTGAGCCTTCTGTCCGTTCCTCTCTCTCATTCATCACTATGGCGACACAGTCTGACACCAAGTGTCTGCGCCTTTCTCTCATTCATCACTATGCATGGCGACACAGTCTGAGACCAAGTGCCCGCTCCTCTCTCTCATTCATCACTATGGTGACACAGTCTGAGACCAAGTGCCCACTCCTCTCTCTCTCATTCATCACTATGGCAACACAGTCTGACACCAACTGCCCGCTCCTTCCTCTCATCATCACTACAGCAGGAAAGTCTGATACCAAGTGCCCGCTCCTCTCTCTCATTCATCACTATGGTGACACAGTCTGACACCAGGTGCCCGCTCCTCTCTCTCAATCATCACTATGGCAACACAGTCTGACACCAAGTGCTCGCGCTCCTTTCTCTCATTAATCACTACAGCAGGAAAGTCTGATACCATGTGCCACTCCTCTCTCTCATTCATCATCACTATGGTGACACAGTCTGAGACCAAGTGCCCACTCCTCTCTCTCATTCATCACTATGGTGACACTGTCTGACACCGAGTGCCCACTCCTTTCTCTCACTCATCACTACAGCAGGAAAGTCTGATACCAAGTGCCTTCTCCTCTCTCTCATTCATCACTATGGTGGTACAGTCTGAGCCTAGTGCCTGCTCCTCTCTCTCATTCATCACTATGGCGACACAGTCTGACACCAAGTGCCCGCTCCTCTCTCTCATTCATCACTATGCATGGTGACACAGTCTGACACCAAGTGCCCGCTCCTCTCTCTCATTCATCACTATGGTGACACAGTCTGAGACCAAGTGCCCGCTTCTCTCTCATTAATCATTTTGTCGACACATTCCAAGACCTAGTGCCCACTCCTCTCTCTCTCATTCATCACT
>JADBJO010000611.1:565454-600454 GCA_016801955.1 Conus betulinus | reverse complement strand
CCACCTGTGTGTAACACGCATGCAACACTCAAACATACAAATGTGTAAAGAAAAAATAAATTTGTCTTTGATTAGCATCGTGTCCTCATTCCGGATGACTTACGCCATAACTCATAAAACAAAATGGCCACCATACCAGCTGAATTTGGAGATGACAAGGAGCCACAAACCTGGTCCGAATCCTTCAACAAGTCCAATCATTTTCACAGTCAGGACCATGTTTTTCTGCTTTCTCCCACTGCTCAGCTGCCTTCAGAAAACTGCTTGTGCGTTGTGAATGGATAGGAATTTGAAAATGGCACATCAAATCAGAATACTGTCTAATACGGATACTTTGGTTGCACTTGACAGTGTCAATATGGGCTTGGTTCATACACAATTTTCTACACAAAAACTTGAAGAATTTTCAAGATTTCTTTAACTACCCAAAGGTTAAAAGAGGGAAGACTTTTTACTAAAAGCCTGAATCACCTCAAACAAATACTTCAGTTTCACTGACTATCAAAACAAAAGTAAACACAGTAAGAAGTTTTTTTTTTTCTTTTTTAATTCCTTTCATTTAAGAAAAAAAAAATGAATATTGACACGAGAAACAAATCATATGGCCAGCAGACATAATATGGACCCCATGAAGAGGGGGGGGGGATGGAGTGGTAGACACAATCTGATGAAATAGGACTTTGCCAGATAATGTTGCACTGAAATTCAAATGTCAGTGATGATGCTGATTCTTGATTGCCATTTTTTTTTGCTGCATAGATTTCAAACCAAACAATGAAAAACAAACTGACAAAACAAAAAAAAAGACTTCTTGTTTACAGGTGTTCACTTCAACAATGGCATTCTATACATAGGTCAGAAAAAAATCATTCTGAGAATCAATCTCGATTTGTCATCTCAGCCTACCACTCAAAACTTGATCCAGTCATTTGTGCTTACCACCGAAAGTAACAGCAGACATTTCTAAAAATGGCTACTTGAAATAGCCTGTGAAACATAATCTCGCTTTCTTCAATTTTTCGTAGTATTCAATTTTTCGTTTGAAATAATGCTGATGTGTTGACAACTTTGAAAGATGGCTTAGTCAATGTCAATCTCTAAATATTTTTTGGTCTTGTAACTTGTTTGTCCCCTTTGTCTGGCGGGTTTATCGTAATTTTCCTTCACAAAACTATGTTCTGATTTCCACCTGCAGTCCTCTCACTTTGAAACTAAATATTTTGGTCAAACTCAGTGTATTTTTTTACTAAACAGTCATGATCAATGCCCTTTATAGCATCCAGACTAGTTACATATTGTCCTGTCCTGGGCATCGTGCCAACTCAGGCTTTCCAAGCCATACATCACGGAAGATGCCAACGCTCTACAGGAGGAAATGGAAACAGCAACACCCAAATTCCAACCAGGCTGACTGCTATTACCACCTAAGCAAAGAAGATCAAGCAGTACTGTTCAGACTAAGGGACTGGGACATAACAGACTGAATACACAAAAAGTACAAGACTGGTGAGCCTGCGATGTGTCCATGCAGACAGGCCGAAATGGACACCAAGCACATACTACAGGACTGTCTCCTCCAGGCCAGGCAGGACACATGGTCAGAGCCAGTGACACTGAGGGACAAGCTCTAGGGGGACCTGGCAGACCTTCGGAGGACAGCCAACTTTGTGTGGGCAACTGGCATCACCCTCTGAGTGTTCGAGGAGAAGAAGAAGACTGGAGATACATGAAACTTCCCCAGCATTCTCCTCAAATCTGTCATGCTGATGGACGCCCAGTGAATCTTCCTGCAGAATTACATCCCTTGCATAACTGGAAATATGCAACAGTGATGACGATGGCAGTTTCAGCAAGTAAGATTATGAAGGGGTTACTATCAATTTTATTATTATCTTTTTTTTCATCTGCACCTAGATAGTCTCCTGTGGAACATTCTTAACTACTGTGAAAAAAACTGTACAACAATACTGACTTGTGAAAAGAGCTCAAAATTTAAAAAAAAAAAAAAAAAAAAACAAGTTTATGACAATTTGTGTGACTGTTTTTTTTTCTGTGTTTTCTTTTATGGCAGCTGTGTCCACAGAATTGGGTTTGATTTGGAAATTGTGTCAGAAATGGGTTAAAGCCCGGCTGATCTGACAGAGACTGGAGTTTGATTTGGAGATTGTGTCAGAAATGGGTTAAAGCCCGACTGATCCGACAGAGACTTGAGTTTGATTTGGAGATTGGGTCAGAAATAGGTTAAAGCCCAGCTGATCTGACAGAGACTTGAGTTTGATTTGGAGATTGGGTCAGAAACAGGTTAAAGCCCGGCTGATCTGACAGAGACTTGAGTTCGATTTGGAGATTGGGTCAGAAATGGGTTTAAAGCCCAGCTGATCTGACAGAGGATTGAGTTTGATTTGAATGGGTTAAAAGCCCAGCTCATCTGACAGAACAACGCTAGTAAAGAAAGCACTAGAAAATAATGTCACACACACACACACACACGCACACGCACACACACACACACAACGTCTAACATCACTCAAAGTGAACAGACGTTAAACAGAAGAAACAGAACACACACACACACACACACACACACACACACACACACACACACACACACACACTGTGTTGAGTTAAAAAAAAAAAAAAAAAAAAATCTATTAAGCCTGAAAAAAGAGAAGAGAATAAAAATGGGAAGCATTATCAACCATAGCACCGACCTACCAAAATGAATAAATATAAATAATACTGTGGGCATCAGCCACTGATCTGTTTCGTTTCTTCACACGAGGAGTTATAAAAAAGGAAAGTTAAAAAGTATATCAAAATACATTTAAAATGAAAACAAATAAATGAAAGATGCCCCTATGCTTAGAACAGATAGTTATGATCCATCATATTGCTTAAACCCCGCGGCTTAGAGAGATCAGTGTAGCAAAAAATAAATCCCTAGGATTGGACACACAAAACTTTCTGAAAACAACACACAAACAGAGGACCCAAATGTAAACAGCTCCCAACTGGGGCCACTCTATGCTAGTTACAAAGTGAGATGACTGCAGACAGAAATCTAATCAATAAGTAATGAGCAATCACTTACCGTGTCAAATTCGGCGCAAGATGGGCATCATCTTGCGCCGAATTGGATGAGATAAGTGATTGCTTGTTTTTTCATCTTCGTTGTCCTGAGTGTTGTTTATTTATCTCGCCTGAAGAAGGCCTAAGAGGTTGAAACGGGTCGTGTTTTGTCTTGTGATTCGTTTGTTCATGTGTGGTGGATGCATGCATTACTTAAACTTTTTCAGACTCATTTCATGTTAGTCTAGAGAAGGCCTGGGCTTTCATTTGGACTGGCTGAATTTGACCCATGGGATAAAAATCAACTGGGGTATAATTAGGCTGCCAGACACAGCAAAGAAACAACCTCACAGAAATGAAGCAAAAGCACAAATGGTGACAGACAGGAAAGTTCTGGCATAGAATTTCCAGACGGCGAGGATTTTGTATCCAAAAGACAACCGCTCTCTCTCACCACACCTCCCACTCCCCCACTATCAATCTACATTACATAACACACGTCTGTACAATCTGATCAAAAGGAATGTATATATATATATATATATATATCGGGATCTCTGTGACCATCTGCTACGCAGTAAACCTGAAATGAGGCAGAGAATAGTAAACAACAAACAAGTCTTCTCAACTTTTGGGGGGGGTATTCTTTTCGGTTTTTGCATTTCATTAAATCAATTGCACTGTAAACAGGTTTTCAATCTCTTCAACGCCTGTTCATTTAAGACTGCAGCGTAGGATAATATTGCTCGTGTCATTCATATTGGTGGGATATTTCCTCTGCTTTTGTGACTCTCTCCCACACAATGAGTTTGATGTCACCATTCGTGACTCTCTCCCACACAATGAGTCAGATGACACCATTTGTAACTCTCCCACACAATGAGTTTGATGTCACCATTCATGACTCTCTCCCACACAATGAGTCGGATGTCACCATTTGTAACTCTCCCACACAATGAGTCTGATGTCACCATTTTGGGACTCTCTTCCCACAATGAGTCTGATGTCACCATTTTAGGACTCTCTCCCACACAATGAGTTTGATGTCACCATTCGTGACCCTCTCCGCACAATGATGAGTCTGATGTCACCATTTGTCCACCCTCTCCCACACAATGAGTCTGATTCCACCATTCATGATTCTCTCCCACACAACAAGTCTGATGTCACCATTTTGGGACTCTCTCCCCACAATGAGTCTGATGTCACCATTTTGCGACTCTCTTCCCACAATGAGTCTAATGTCACCATTTTGGGACTCTCTCCCCCACAATGAGTCTGATGTCACCATTCTGGGACTCTCTCCACACACAATGAGTCTGATGTCACCATTTTGGGACTCTCTCCCACAATGAGTCTGATGCCACCATTTTGGGACTCTCTCCCCACAGCGAGTCTGATGTCACCATTTTGGGACTCTCTCCCCACAATGAGTCTGATGTCACCATTTTGGGACTCTCTCCACACAATAAGTCTGATGATGTCACCATTTTGGGACTCTCTCTCCCCCACAATAAGCCTGATGTCATCTTTCGTGACTGACGGACTTTTTTTTTTTCTGATCACAGTTTTTACAATAACTCTGCTTACCAGAGCGAGTTTACTGAAAAACTGGTTGGTTAGGTTGGTTAACTGGTGTTCACCTGTACACCGTATAAGCCAAGTGAGCACAGGTAGCCAACCAGTCTCTGAAGAAATTCCGGCTAGTTCGCCTACCCAGTCCACCCGATGAGGGACTCAGTTCAGTTGTTGTGACAGCCAGGTATGTTGAGTTAGTGAACAAACTGAGAATCTAAATCAAAATCATTTCCCCCCATGATTAGGTGTTTGTAACTTTCTCAGCACCAGTGAAGGTTTTTGCGTTTTAAAAAGAAAAGAGAGAAAGCATTCATGGCTCTGCTATGCTTTAATTTGCAATGGTATAGGAGTAAATTATCGTTTAACCTCCGTCGGATAGACAAGAGAGGAAGCATGCTACGATCGAAATAGGACATGGCTTATGCTTTATCATTGTTTCAAAAAGGGGAAAAAACAAAGCTGTTGTTTATTCTTTGTTAAGGGTTACGATGGTGAGCTCCGGAGGTGAGCAATGGAAGTTGTCGTGTGTTCATGGTGTCCCCAAGTTACTTTGATTCATACTGTGGGATGCAAACGGAAATCCTTCTAGATTCCGATGTGCAGAGCTAAATGGAAACCTTTCTCATGGGTATGTATTGCTAATGGATACCAGTAATGAATAACCTTTCTCCTATCTATTTATTACTGGTGGATAGGAATGCATGGAAACCATGTCACCATTATTTTGTGACCCTCTCCCACACAATGAATCTGATGTCACTGCTTTGTACTTTTTGTCTTATACAGTATGCGCAATGTGGGTCATCCACGATGATCTCTGAAAGAATTGTACTAAAATGGGTCAAATCACACTATAACAGGTGAAGCAATACTATGATACATGAAGCTGTGCGATGACAAGAGCATTTATACTATGATAGGTGAAGTGATACAATAAGAGGTGAAGTATGATCGTGACATAATAGCTGAAGTCATATTATGATAGCTGAAGTCATATTGTGATAGGTGAAGTCATACTACGAATGTGAGTTGTACTATGACAGATAAAGTTGTACTTGATCGGTGAAGTCGTACTGTGATAGATGAAGTCATACTATGGTAGGTGAAGTTGTACTATTACATATGAAGTCATACTACGATAAATGAAGTCATACTATGGTAGGTAACAGTTGTTGTACTATCATATATGAAGTCATACTATGACAAATGAAGTCGTGCTATGGCAGGTTGTCATAAAGGAAGCTGTACTACGACAGATGAAGTCACATTATGACAGATGAGGACATACTTTGATAGGTGAATTAGTTGAGTGATAGGTAGGAACAGACTATGTCAAGTGAAGACCTACTGCAACAGGTAAGGACCTCATACCGCAGGTGTGGAAATGCTACGTGAGGTGAAGACATCACTATGACGGTGAAGTCCAACGATGACAGGTGAGGATATGCTAAACAGTGGCGCCGTACCTTTCATCTGTCGAAGGCAGTGCTTCTCCACGTCCAGCTCCAGACAGACCTGAGCTCGCAGCGCCCTCTTCTTGCGTCGGTTCTCCTCCTTGGACTCCACCACTGATGACAAACACAGCACTCTTCTTTCACCGTTTACCTCCCCTGGAGAAAAGTGTTTACCTACAGAGGAAAGTGTGGAGAGAAAAAAAAAAACCTGGCAGGAAGACTGAAAAATATACCCAAAGATATGTATAGCTGTCAGTTTTCTGGAGTTGAAATTTGGAGAGTAAATGGATGAAAGAAATGGGGGTGGATTGTTGAGGGGTCAGTCTGGCTTTTGACTGAAAGCATTTTTAACCATCCCCCCCCCCCCCCCCCCCCCCCCCCATTCTATATTTCAGTTGACAAATGAAATGTTAAAAAAGAAAGAAAGTGTATTTTACATACATATAACTGCTGCTGATTTTTATATATCAGTTGGGCTTTATTCTGCAATGCTAAATCATTTCTACTCGAAAAATGGCCCACTAAAGCCCACAGTTTCAAAAAAAATTTTGGAAATTCTGGATTCAAAAAAAAAATTAAATTCCGGATTTTAGAGATAATGTCTTAAGTGGGGAAATTCCAGAACAAAATTTCTGGAGGGTTGGCAGCAATGGATATGACAATAAACGGAGGGGTGAGCACAAAATGACTTTTTAAAAAAATGTCATTTCACACAGAGCATTAACTACTTATATCTTCAGTCCTACTTGCGACCTTTCATTCAAATACTGATAACCAGGAAAGTTCCTGAGCCCATTTTCTGCCAGGTTAGACAGAGTATTTTCTATAGCTCACAATTGTTAAACAGTATGATCTTGCATTCATGAACAAATGGATTACTTCTGACAGGAGCACTTCAGAGTAAGTGGGAGAAAGGTGGCAGGAGGTTGTAGGCAATATAATCATAGGCTGTGTGTGTGTGTGTGTGTGTGTGTGTGCGTGCGTGCGTGCGTGCGTGTGTGTGTGTGTGTGCGCGCATGTGTGTGTGTGTGTGCGTGCGTGCGTACATGCGTGGTGTGTGTGTGTGTGTGTGTGTGTGTGTGTGTGTGTCTGTATGCATGTGTAAGTGTGTATATATATGTATGTGCATGTTTGTGTGTGCACGCATATGTGTGTGCATGTGTGTGTGTATGCATGCATGCGTATGTGCGTGCCTGTACACGTGCATGCATGTGCGTGCATTGTTTTCAGTGGGCATTGTGGGCAATGGACACAGAGAGGAGGAGAGGAGAGCGCGAAAAGTCTAGCGTCATAGGGAAAGAAGACAGAGAGAGTGACCCACCCTCTGGTGGCACAAACGCCTTTCCACTGGACACCCACACTTCAATGGGGTAGCGCAGAATGGTGTCCAGGGAGGCAACTCTATCCTGCTCAGCAGCTGTTCTCTCCTCTTGGCAATCTTGTTATCTTCCATTGTGTCCCCCTCTGCAAACACAGACACACACACACACACACACATACTGAAAATAAGTTATGTTTTCCCATGCATCTGTTGGTTTGTTTGTTTTGTTTTGTGTGTGTGTGTGTGTGTGTGTGTGTGTGTGTGTTTTTATGCTGTCTCATGTTCTGTACCACATCAGTGGCAGTGCACCCACACTGCTCATTCCCCTGATTCAACATACGCATGAAACTACCTACTAAGCTCCCAAGTGATGACAATGATTGCTTAGTTGTGGAGCGGGCGTGAGTGAGCTCTCCTGCTGGAGGGCACCACCATGTCCGTCCAATGACAGCCCCCATGAATTAGCCGATACTGGTGACCCTGACAGAATCAAACCAATGCCACAGACGTGGAGAGGACATCGAAACTGAGGTCAACATGACAGCAGGGCATGAAGGGCCACAGAATTTGAGACTTTTAATGCTGATCGATGATGAAGATTATTATTATCATTATTATTATTATTTATATAACTGTATATAGAACCTTTTTTGTGTCACCTACCTCTTAGACTGCCCATTTCAATTTTCATGATTTCTTAATCTCTTAATCTTCTTACCTGAACCATCGTTTTCTCCCAGTCCCCTTCTTTTCTTTTCTTGTTGTCTGATACTCTGCACCCCTCCCACCAGGGTCAGTCGTACACAACACTCATTCCCGCTCCCTAAATCACAGCCTGCTTCATCCCTTCACAGTCAGCACTGGAGGCCCCCAGGCAGCCATCAGTATTCATTCAGCTGGCATGAGGCAACCTGCAAGAGGAGACCCTGCACCGCAGCCGAGTCATTCTGGTGTTGCTCAGTGCTGCCGGTATGGACCCAACATGTAAAAGGCACTGTCTGCTAAGTCTTCACCCAGCCCAGCCCTGTTCTCTACCACAAAGACACAGGAGTATGTGACACACACACACACACACAACACACACACACACACACACACACACACACACACACACACACACACACACACACACACACACACACACACACACACAACACAAACACTCACACACACACACACACACACACACACACAACATACAACACACATGCATGCACACACACACACACACACTCACACACACATACACACACACGCTCACATACACACACACACACACACACACACACACACTTTTCATTCTCTTCTCCACACACTCACTTCCATCCTCCATGGTCCTGGGCGTGGTCTTGGCCCTCTCGTCGCCACCCTCGGCTTCTTCATCGACAGCCCGGGTGACCCCTCGCCCTGACCCCTCTCAGTGTCATCCCCTTCCTCTCCAAACAGCTGGACATTGGCCAGCGCCTGGTTGACCATGACGTCCACTTCCAGATTGGCCGAGCGCTGCAGACTGTTAATTCTCTCTTCCTCTTCACGATTGTCTGCAATGCATGGAGAGACACAGGCGCTTGCAATATTGTATTCAGCTGAAACCACAGAGAGACTTAGGCTGGCCTTTTCTTATTGTTTTGGAAAAAAAGTTCCTCAAGACAATATGGACAAACAGATTACAGGACAAACACGATGCATTTTGACCTCTTTGAAGACCCTCAGGCAAAACTGACAACATACAAGACAATGAAAACACAGAACAAGTTATCACTTATCTTCTCATATTCAGCACAAATGGGTGTTGAAAACAAAGAACAAGTTATCACTTATCTTCTCATACTCAGCACAAAATGGGTGTTGAAAACAAAGAACAAGTTATCACTTAACTTCTCATACTCAGCACAAAATGGGTGTTGGATGAAAATGAGGCCATCGGGAAAGGGGCCATGGGAGTTGAATAATAATGATGACAACAATCATAATGATAACAATAGTACTAACAGTGAGGATGATGATAATATATAAATAATAAGGGGAGGATTGCTACTACTTGCAGTGATAATATGACGATAGTGGTTACAATGTTTATAGTGGCTAAACACAGAACGGGAAAAAGGAGAGGAGTTTGAGGATGGTGTTGGTGGGTTTTTCTGGTGGGTTTTTTCCCCATTTTTTACTGATTACTTAATGGTCTGATGATAACAGTGATGATAGTGATAACGGTAGATTAGTAATAACGATAAGTAGCAAGGAACAGAAATGATCCATGAATAAAAAGCAAACAGAACTAATCTCTATGGCTTAGTTCTTTCCTCTGCATTCAAAGACCTTTGTGTGTTCCACTGCAGAGCGCTGGCAATCTCTAGCACTTATGCAGCTTCCAGAGGCTACTGGGTGCCTCTCTGCACAGCGCTGCAGACTGTAGAGCTTTTCTCTATATTCAGACACTGAGAGGTCTTCCACTGCAGAACGTCGACGGTGTTAGCCTTCATGCATGGATCACTGCAGTCTGTTTCTTCACAGAAACAAAAGCAGTCGTCCTCCAAAGGGAAGAAAACAGTACACACAATCACAATTACACTCTTCATGTTCTACTTACAACTTTTCAGCTTCATGACCTTTTCCAAGAGAAGAAAAAGAAACCAAACAATACAATTTCGTAAAATGGATAGTATGTAATTACATTGTTTTAGGCTTTTTTCTGTTCTCTTGAAAAAGGCCAATGTTGTGAGTAAAATATGCAGAGTAGAATTGTGATTTTCAGTATTTGTTTACAATTCATACAGTCAGTAGGTCTGATCATTAATGTGAACTTCATGCATGCAGGTCCATTTCATAAAGCAAGCCATCTTTCTCTCTCTGTCTGACTCGCTTTATCCTGCATATTTTTCATCTAAAGCATGCGTACATTTCTTAAGAGCAGCAGTATTAGAACAATATGATGCTTACTGGTTTATGAATATTTCCCTGAAGCACTGTGTTATGTTTGTCAATAAGTGACCATGCTCTATATACATGAATGATGTTATATACTGAAGTTATTTTCTTTTTTTTTTTATGTGTATATCTGTTTTATTTTAGTTTTTGGCTTGCTTTATACCTAATTTCTGGCTGTTGCTCTTGCTGTTATTTCTTTTTCATTCCTGCATCTATGTTGAATGACAACAAAAGCAAATAAAAATGTTGAAAAAAAAATCTTTACAGTAAGAGGAACACGCTTTTCAGTGAGCCGTAACAGTATGACAGCAAAGTCTGCTCTGAAACGGTTTAGCTGTAAAGCACGTCGCAAGTTGAAATGCCAGTGCATAGATGTTATCAAACGAAATGCCAGTGGCATAAATCTCAAGAAAAATACCAGCACATAAACGTCACAAGATGATGACGATTCATCACCAGACTGGCCATGACCTCATATCACTTTTTTTATTGTCAAAAAGACTTCGGGCTGCACTGATTGCATGCTAGACATCAGCTAACCATTCACGGAAATAGGCAAGCAAGGGAAGCAACTTTTAACAACCTATACACAGAACAAGAACAAATTTTTAGCTACCTTTTGGGAGAATAAGAGCAAACTTTTTACCTTTGGGAGAACAAGAGCAAATTTTTAGCTACTTTTTGGGAGAAACAAGAGCAAACTTTTAGCTGCCTTTTGGGAGAAAATGAACAAACTTTTGGCTACCTTTTTTTGGGAGAATAAATGAACAATGAGCAAACTTTTACCTACCTTTTAGGAGTACAAGAGCAAACTTTTAGCTACCTTTTAGAAGAACAAGAGCAAACTTTTAGCGACCTTTTGGAAGAACAAGAGCAAACTCTTAGCTACCTTTTGGGAGAACAGGAGCAAGTTTATTACCTTTTATTGGCATTTTTTCTTTCATGATCAATGCTTCCTGGCTATAGTGGTTACCACCATGAAACAACCCTTGATAATTCCCATCACACATGTGTGAAGAGAGTGAGAATGGAAGGGTAGGGGCAGGGGCTGTTTTAAGCTAACTCACACATGGCAACAACTGAGCATACATACACAGCACGTTCACTGACCATTCTGCCCATCTCCGGAGCCTTCAAGCATGGCCTCCAGTTTGTCGGCCAGAGCGTTGCGGTACAGGTCAACAGCCACACCGACGATGTCGTCCACGTCCAGCAGCATCGTGCCGTCCTCGGCGTACAGCCGCCGTGCGCTTGTGTTGAGACCCAGCCTGGCTGTGCACTGCTGCAAGATCTGCGTCACAGAATGTGCACTGCCTTCTGAAAACCTTCTGTCTGTTTCTAAGTGACAAAATTGTCATACAAGTCACTTCACCGTGATCTGTGTCACAGAATGTGCACTGCCTTCTGAAAACCTTCTGTCTGTTTCTAAGTGACAAAATTGTCATACAAGTCACTTCATGGTGATCTGTGTCACAGAATGTGCACTGCCTTCTGAAAACCTTCTGTCTGTTTCCGCATGATAAAACATCACAGAAGTCATTTCACTGTTCAGCTTAGGAAATAAAAAGAATACCACCTTCATTACCGCGTCTGTAACCTTGTTCAGTAATCATAAGTCTTGGTGGAGAAAAATAAAGCCTTTTTTTCAGCCCTTAATTTACTTAACGTTGTGCTACTGTTCTGAAATGTTACAAATATTTTGGCTCATGTTTGTTCGACGGCGGCTGTTGACATCTATATGTTTGACAGCAGTGTACAAATGCACATTTCCTTCTGTCAGATCCTTGATGATGGCAATGGATAATTTTTCGAGGAATGATTCTGAGGAACAGAAACTGCAGACAATGCTGTCATGTATTACATTCTATCACATTTCTGTTATCCAAAAAAAAAAAAAAGAAAAAAAAGATACATTCGACTGATACCAGCCTGTGAACATCTTTTTTTTCAAGTGCAGTATGTTTACATATAGAATGAAACACCTGTTTTTTCCATTAAAGCATCCATACCATGTGCACAACTGTTTCATTTGAAGCACAGTTTATGCTTGCAAAAAAAAAAAAAAAAAAAAAAAAAAAAAAACTGAATCTGAAAATCTCCTTTGGCCATCTTAACCATCCTTGAACTGAATCAGGAGCAGAACAGCACACAGCCCTAACAATCTGACTCCATGAATGGTTCAAACTCATGATAATCGGTTCTGCAAATACATGCACACTAACCTTTTGACTACAAACCCTTCCACTTAGGTATATGACCAATTATATTCTAAGATGCCTGCATATATGCATATATGCACATGCACGCACACAGTACAAAATAGCACACACTTGCACGCAGGCACACACACACACACACACACACACACACACATACACACACACATACACACATATTCACACACACACACACACACACACACATTCACACACACACACACACACACACACACACACTCCACCACCACAACCCAATCATCACAAGGAAATGACTACATCACCCTTCCATCCCCTCACCACCTCCCCCTCTGCACCACTCACCCCCTCAACCGTCGACCCACAGATGATTTCACCAGCTCGCATACGACCTTCGCCGTTCTTGTAAGCCATGACCTTGACTGTGATGACTGTGCGGGCGGCATTGATCTCTTTGTAGATGGTCAAGGTCGTCTGCTGGCGAAGGTTTTCCAGCTGCTCCTCCCACTTCTGAAGAGTGATGTCCGCCTCATGCGTGGACAGGTCCACCTTGCCGTTCAGCACACGGAAACTGCCCGTGGACGTCAGCTTGTGTTTCTTGGCTGCACGGCAAACCATACATAAACATACCAAAGAGATAAGAGGCTTAAAATCTTAACAAGGGTTTATGATAACAGGGACAAACAATGAAGACAAACGAATAACAAGACAAAACACGATGGGTTTCAACCTCTCAGGTCTCCTTCGGACAAGATGAAACAACACTCAGGGCAAACAAAAATGAAGAACTGGCGATCACTTATCGTTGTCAAATTTGGTGCAGGATGGGCATGCACAAAGGATTAACACAAAATTTTTTTTCTCTAAATTCAAAGAGAAAAATTTTACTTCTCAGGCACATTGTACACCTCACCAAACTTTGAACATAACTCCTGACAAAGATACATACAAAAAAAAAAAAAAAAAAAAAAATCGAGGGAGCGAAGACATCTGCTTTTTTCGCCCTCAAAGTGAGCTCCCGATGATATGCTGAGAAGTGAGAGAAAACCAGATGTAGAGATGATCACTGAAGATGACAATGTTTGGAACAATGCATTGGAGTTCCATTGTGGTGTGTGACTGTGTCACTCTGAAACAAATCAGAGCACTTTGCTTGTGGTGACCTGTGCTTGTTTCCTGCTGTGCAGAGCAGACTAAATATCACGCTATTTTTTGTGCAGGTTTATGTGAAGAATTCATACATGCATGAACATGCACTCAGACACACATATATGAATACACGCATGCGTGCATGCACACACACACACACACACACATCTAATGTCACTTCTAGAGAAAAAAATGTTAAACAGGAGAGCAAGTACACACACACACACACACACACACACACACACACACACACACACACGCACACACACACAAATACACACACACACACACACACACACATACACACACACATAAACACACACACACACACACACACACACACACACACACACACACACACACACACACACACACACACACACACACACTGACCCTCTCCCATGGCACAGGCGAAGGGTGTACTAGGGGGCAGCACCTCCAGCTTGTGTCGTCCCCGCATGGCCCGAGCACAAGACACGCACACTTTCAGCCCTTTTGTTCCCTTGCGAGAGGTGATCTCTGCTTTGTAGCCCTTGACAAGGGAGACAAATACACATAAACCACCATGTATGCGTATCACTGCCTGCACATTTGGCTCTATGAACAATGCCTTTTGCGGAAAAAAGAAAAGTTGTACAGCTTGTCAGATTGATGATAGTCTATGATCATTACGTAATCCCTTATTCCTGTCCAGCAATCTGTTACTTACAGTTTCCCAACATTCAACCACAATCGTGCTCCTTCCTTTTGAATCCCAGAGTTCAACAACATTCAACCACAATCACGCTCCTTCCTTTTGAATCCCAGAGTTCAAAAACATTCAACTACAATCACACTCCTTCCTTTTGAATCCCAGAGTTCAACAACTTTCAACCACAAATCACGCTCCTTCCTTTTGAATCCCAGAGTTCAACAACATTCAACCACAATCACGCTCCTTCCTTTTGAATCCCAGAGTTCAAAAACATTCAACCACAATCACGCTTCTTCCTTTTGATCCCAGAGTTCAAAAACATTAACCACAATCACTCCTTCCTTTTGAATCCCAGAGTTCAAAAACATTAAACCACAATCACACTTCTTCTTCCTTTTGAATCCCAGAGTTAAAAAACATTCAACCACAATCGTGCTCCTTCCTTTTGAATCCCAGAGTTCAACAACATTCAACCACAATCATGCTTCTTTTTCAATGCCGATACTTTCAGCCTGTTAACACAAAGCGAAGGCACTATTTTCCTGACCTAAACACACTGTGCACCATTCCTTAACTTTTGGACATATTTGACTATAAAGACAAAAACTTTGGGACATATTTGATTATAAAGACAAAATCTAAGTCAATCTCTATTCCTATCCTCTGAAGACAAGGGCACACTGTTGTTTGTGACACTTTCTATTATCTGACATACATGTGAACAAGGACACTGAGGAACAGATTCTATATTTTACACCGAGTACAAAGAGGTAAAGTGACAGCAAACGTCCCTTCCAGGAAGGCTATTGGCACTCTGAGGCAATAACCTCAAAACAATTCTGAGGAAAAAAGAACCCATCTTTTTCACTTTTTCATGTCAGAGAGCATTGATTCGTTAATCTCTAAGGCCTTCAATTTTGCCAGTGATAAAATGTTTATGCTGACATAAGTTCGGTTTTTAACTAAAATGTCACTTCTGACATTTTGTTGTTGTTGTAGAGTGACAAGTTTCTGGGAATCAAAACCTGAAATGTTTAACCCATTAGAGCGCCTTTAAAGCTGTCAGCTGATGCCGCAGTAAAAAAGTACTTCCAGTGCCTATGGGCCATCCACTGACGTCGTGCATTTTTCTTGAATTTTCATTCGTTACTATTCCTATCAAAGGACTGAAATAGAGTGTGCGTAGTAAGCCTTATATGTCTGCAGTATTAAAATGATATGCAAATGACCACATGTGAGGGGAAAGACCATTTATTCTTATCACTGACTGGATGACCAGCCAGTGCTTTGTCTCACTTGCAAAGATGGCGGCGCAACCTTCGACGAGCGTAGCGACCAAAACCAACGTACTTACACAGCTGAGCAGGCTCTGCTAATCATTTTTGACAAAGATAATAATCTTTTATTCAACGACTCACTCGAGCATGAAGGTGAGATGATGATAGTGATGGAATTGCCGACCATATTTGTCAGTTACTGAGTCGTGCTGTGCGATCTCAGGATTGTGTCAGCTGACTGGTTACCAGCGTCGAACGAGCTAGCCTAGTGTGTACTCTGCACTGTGTGCGAGTGGCCAGTGACGTGTTAGTCAGCGCCAGAGGGGAGCGCGGCCTGCTCGCAGCGTGACACGGGGCAGCAGGAAAGGTAGGGGAAGAGGAAGAGTGAAAGAGAGGGTTGAAGTCAAGCAAGGGGGCATGGTGGGGGGAGGGGGCGTGGTCGTGGACTGACCTGTCTGCATGAGGTTTGAGCATCTTGATAGACTTCTAGACTATTTTACTTTCATTTACAGGTGTAGTGTGACAATACAAACTTTATTTTCAACTTTTTTGCTTTGTGTTCTTTTCTGGATGTGAAGCTGTAGTGGTAAATACATTATGTTTTTGATCGTGCAAAAAAATCTATCCAAATCTAAATGCCTAATATTTTTTTTTATTATCAAAATTAAAACAAAAGAAGCCCAGATTCAAAATCTCCATTCAATTTCCTTCAAAAATCACATACACTTCATTTTTATATCTTTTGTAGTTTCTTAGCTAGAATTTTTTGTTAATTATTACCCCCAAATCGTTAGATTTCTCTGGCACTGGGAGAGCCTTTCTTTGTAATATTTTCAGGTGGTGAACAGGTTAAATGCATGCATGAAACCTGCCAAGAGTTTGACAAGAGGGTAAAAATGCTTTCATTTCATTTGACGGGAAACTGAAACTGCTCATCCCCCCCTCCCCCCCCCTCCCCTCCACCCCTTCCCATCCCAATGCCCCATTTAGTCAAATCCAGAAACTTTCTCAAACAATAACCAACTTCACTGGCACCATGCTGCTAAACAAGCCACTAGTGCCATACAAGGAAATCAATACAGCACCTACACAAGGGACACAAATCCTGCTCACTTGAGTCATACCCTGCACAGATAAAGAATTGCATTACCCCCAACAGACTTTGTTTACATATGTCAGTGAGGTGAGTGATGCCTTTCAGTCATCGCATGCGATGGATCCTCGCTGAGTCAGTGGTATTCAGTCATCACATGCGATGGATCCTCGGTGACTCGGTGGTATTCAGTCATCACATGCTATGGATCCTCACTGACTCGGTGGTATTCAGTCATCACATGCTATGGATCCTCGCTGACTCAGTGGTATTCAGTCATCACATGCTATGGATCCTCGCTGACTCAGTAGTATTCCGTCATCACATGCTATGGATCCTCACTGACTCAGTGGTATTCAGTCATCACATGCTACGGATCCTCACTGACTCAGTGGTATTCAGTCATCACATTACAGCTGAACTATTCCTCTGTGTATGGTGGGTTAATGCGTAGGTCAGGCATCTATTCAAATCTCCGGAATGAGCTTCTTTTCCAAACTTTTCCTTTACTTAATTGTCCACTTCTTCATTCATTCAACTGTAGACTCTTTGCACTGTAGTCTCCTGGCTTCGCAGGTGTGGTGTGTAACATATATGGAAGAGTCTCCATGAAATCAGACCTTGATCAAACTGAAACCTGAATCAGTCTGGTCTCTCCCTCTCTCTCTCAGCGTAGGTGTCTGTCTCTCTCAGCATGTCTTTCTCTCAATGTGTGTTTCTCTCTCTCTCTCTCTCTCTCTCTCTCAGCGTGTTGTCTCTCTCTCTCTCAGCGCAAGTGTCCCTCTATCTCTCTCTGTCTGTCTGTCTCTCCCTCTCTTTCTCTCTGTGTTTTTGTTTACCTACTAACAACTGACAACTGTCTGTTCCATCCCTTTATCTCTGTGATTTTAATTCACTTATTTCATTTCATGTTGCACACACCTGAAGTCTCTTAGTAGATGACCACTAAACTGCACACAGTGAAGTTTCCTCCATGACACAGAATCTGACTGAAGTTTCCTCCATGACACAGAATCTGACTGAGGCTTCCTCCATGACACAGAATCTGACTGAGGCTTCCTCCATGACACAGAATCTGACTGAGGTTTCCTCCATGACAGAATCTGACTGAGGTTTCCTCCATGACACAGAATCTGACCGACGCTTCCTCCATGACACAGAATCTGACTGAGGTTTCCTCCATGACACAGAATCTGACTGAGGTTTCCTCCATGACAGAATCTGACTGAGGTTTCCTCCATGACACAGAATCTGACTAAGCTTTCCTCCATGACACAGAATCTGACTGAGGTTTCCTCCATGACAGAATCTGACTGAGGTTTCCTCCATGACACAGAATCTGACTAAGCTTTCCTCCATGACACAGAATCTGACCGAGGTTTCCTCCATGACAGAATCTGACTGAGGTTTCCTCCATGACACAGAATCTGACTGAGGTTTCCTCCATGACACAGAATCTGACTGAGGTTTCCTCCGTGACACAGAATCTGACTGAGGTTTCCTCCATGACACAGAATCTGACTGAGGTTTCCTCCGTGACACGGAATCTGACTGAGGTTTCCTCCATGACTCAGAATCTGACTGAGGTTTCCTCCATGACACAGAATCTGACTGAGGTTTCCTCCATGACACAGAACCTGACTGAGGTTTCCTCCATGACAGAGAATCTGACTGAGGTTTCCTCCATGACACAGAATCTGATTTCCTCCATTACACAAAATCTGATTGAGTTTTCCCCAGGGCCTTTCATTACTTTCGCCCCCACAGATCCCAAAGTATAAAAATTTCATGTGGATCTGCCTACGTGTTTTTGAGTTTTCTTGGGGACAGACACACGACACACGACACGACTGAAAATCACACTCCACTCCACTGGCACTTCAGCATGGAGGGGGCTGGAGTAGCTCTGCTGGTAGAGCACTGGAACTGTGAACCTTATGATTCTGTGGGCTGCAGGTTCAAATCTCCACAGGCTGTCTAGGCACAGGGGTATTTCTTCCTCCTGGTTAGCATTGGTTCTCTAGCTCCCATTTCCAAAAAGATTTTTTGAATGAGATGATGAACCAAAGTTCCATGTGTGAACACACACGTTTAACCTCTTGCACACATGTAAAATTCCATCACCAACTTTAGGAAGAGAAGGCCAGTTTGGCCTTTGGTGTGGATGACTAGTATGCGTGTGGCATGAATCCTGCGTTGAAAATCAAAAGAATGAAGGAAGAAAATGGAGTGACTGATACTGACTGAATGACATGGGAAATGACTGAATGAAATGCCAGCAGTCAGCTTTTAAGTCGGCTCTACCCAGGTAGGCAAGCTGTGTAAACGAGAGCGTGGATTGTAAAACACCTTGTAGCTTGGTCTTTTGCCGAGGTTAGGTTCTACATAAGTATTCTCTATCATTATCAGCATCATCATCATCATCATCATCATCATCATCATAGTGAAATATAAGACTCAAATACTGCAACACTCACTGGTTGGTCAATCTCCACTGGACCGGCGATGGCAAATGTACACACGTCCGACTTGTTGGCAGCAGTGATTTCTGTAAGGATAATTTGTCATGAATTAAGATACTCATGTGACAAAAGCTGCGACAGCAGTGACGATGGAACTGGTATCAATAATTGCATAAATATCAGCAACTAGTATGACACCACATCAACAAAGACAAGTCATTCATCTATGGTCCCATTTCTTAGGGTCACAAGTGAACCATGAAAATGCAGTGCTTAAGCAGTCAATAATCCATTTTTGTCTCTGTCATGTCCTTTCATCGCTCCTAATCTGAACAAGCCATGGTTAGTTTGTCAGTAATCAGTCCAAATGAAATCTGATAGCTTGGTTTCAAAATGTCTTTTCATCCATGACGAGGCAAATGCAAATATCAATCTTCGTTTTGCCTCACAAATCTGATCTGGTCAGATTTAATTTACAAGACAGCGCAGCATACACAATAACAAGCATGACGGCAATAAAGAATCATCACCATCATTGTTGCCTAAACTCTTTCATTCGTTAAGAGTTTAGAACTAGACAGTCTTATCTGCATTGTGTGTTTGGAGGAGATATTTTGAGGAAAATTAAACTCTGTAGTACCTAGTTGCAAAGTGAAACGACTGCAGGCGGAAATCTACACAAATCTTAAATAAATGCCAGCGAACCACCCAGAGAAACGTGGACAAAAAAGTCACAAGACAACACACAGTATGTTGTCTTGTGACTCGTTTGTCCACATTTCTCTGGGCGGTTCGCTGACATTTATTTAAGATTTCTGTAGTATCCAACAAAACTACTACTTTGAGATTAAAAAAAAAAAAAAAAATTGCACAGTAAAGCTTCAATCAAACTTTCATGAAACACTTCATAACTTTTGATGTTTTAACAAGTCAACATCAATTATCACAATTCATAAACATTACATAATGAAGATTTGTTCACAATTTATAAAGATTACATAATGAAGATTTGTTCACAATCTAAGAACATTACACAATGAAGATTTGTTTTCTTCGTCAGACTGCAGGACACAAGTTCTGACGACGTTCCTATTTCTTCAGTCATCAACGTCATAAATAATTTCTGATAAATCAAGTCACGAATGATCATATTCTTCGACATTTCGTCTCATCTTCTTTGCCTCATCAGCGGCATTCCTTGCAAGTCCCGTAATCTGGCTACTTTATGCACACCCACACCGTACCCACACTGGATTTTTTTTTATCTTTTTTTTTTTCATCTTCAGTGTTTTCAATAACACTTTTTAGAAACTTCACTACACTATAAGCCATTCCACGCTATGCAAAACATCACAACACAAACATTACATGGCAGGAAGTGATGAAACGTTTTTCTGTCTGGACCTCTGAAAGCAACGGCAAAACAAACTATGACCACACAAATTTCATGCAGCTGACCTTTATCGGGCAGGTCAGTGTTTGAAGGCCAGAATGAACCCGGTCTCCGCGTCGTAGCGCCAGCGCTGATGAGCGTGACCAAACTGATTTCAGGCGTCGGCTCTGGAGGATGACAGCACAGCCCGCCAAAGGCTGGGGCTGACAGTCGCTTCCCTTGATGTTCATGTCGGTGGGGAGGACACTGTCAGCACTTGCTTCTGGTTATATCGAGATCGGATCTCCCTGCGGGACAGAAACAAAATGCCTTTGCTTGAAAGCTTTGTTTTCTGTACTCCTTTGTCACTCAGTATACTGAATCTGCCAAAATGAAGGATTGCATCTCTTTTGGTTGATCCAAGCGTGGGACTTAAACCAGCATTCCACAGGCAAGTCTTCAGGGTGCCCCATGCAGTACCGTCTCAGTGACTGTGGACCACTTCGGTCAGTACTACCTATGATTAAACTGACAATAAATAGTTTTCAGTTCAGTTCAGTGGAACGCATCCTGCAGGACTGTCCCACGCATCAAAAGCTAAGAGCAGAGACCTGGCCTGCTGACACATCGACAAGGGAGAAGTTCTGTGGATCTCTGGAGGGCCTCCGCCGTACAGCAGCCTTCGTCAGTGCCTCTGGGGTTCCTGTCTGAGTGTACGAAGAAGAAGAAGAAACCAGTATTTTGCCAGACACGCTTGCTTTGGAAACACAGTGATGATCAATTTAGTGAGTAATTGAACAAAGGAATCTCCTTTGTACATCCCTTTCAGGATACCCACACAGCCTCAAAGTTTTATATCTTTTCTTTTTTTCTTTTCAAAATTCTACGGAAGTATTACACACCAAAGGGTCTAATTCTTTTGACAGCACTTTACTCTACATGGATGACTCAAACAGAAATGTTTGGAGAAAACTCATCTTTCCAATCATCTTCTAGATTCTGTATTTGCTTGGTCCAAACGGCTCCAGCACATGACTATCTGCCATTTACAGAGACTGTTGAGCAGGAGTGTACCTCCAAACCGTAAGTCAAGGTGAGGGTAAAACAACAGTTTCCTTTGCGATGGACTGATTAAGTGGCTGTGAGTACCCTGCCCTTCTGGCAGAACTGTATATCCAGTTATATGGAAAAAAAGTCTCTGGAGAAGAGGACAAATGCATTGCTACTATTACACATTTGTCACCTTTTTTATTTTTTTTCAAACACAAATTGGCTAAGCATACAATAAAAGTGCATATCAAAATCCATCTAAAAACACACACACACTACTCTCACACATAATACTCTCTCTCTTTCACACACACACACTCTCTCTCTCTCTCTCTTTAACCCACACACACACACACACACACACACACACACACACACATCTCTCTCTCTCTCTAAACATACACACACTCTTTCTCTCTCTAAACACACAACACACACACACACACACACACACACACACACACACACAAGCACATACATAACACACACACACACAACACACACACACACACACACACACACACACACACACACACACACACATGACCAGCTAAACTCCAATCCACACCACGTTGGTACGGGCCCTTTAACTGACCAACTCAGCCCACTGACCCCATTACTCTGGATTAACCAGCGCTGACTGAGGTCGTCCGGCAGGCGTTTGGCCAGGATGACCTCGCTGTTACGCCCCTCCTGCACCACCGCCGCCAGCACCAAATTATGGTTGGACGAACAGGCGATGAAGCCATCTTCGTACACAAAGCGCTGAAGTGTGTCACGCGGAGCAGAAGGGGTTGTCTTGGGCCTGCAGGAGAAAAGAGGTTGATGTCACACTGTAGGTGGTGACATGAAAAAAGTTGATGTAATACTAATGCAGGTAATGAATGAAAAAGATTGATGTAATACTATAGGTAATGAAATGAAAAAGATTGATGTAATACTAAAGGTAATTAATTCAAAAGATTGATGCAAAAGATATGTATGATATGAAAAAGATTGATCTAATACTATAGGTGATGAAATGAAAAAGGTCGAATAAAAAAAAAGTAAAATGAAAAAAAATTCATGTAACATAGCAAATACTTTTATGAAAAAGGATGATGTAATGAAATGGGTAATGTAATGTAAAAAGTTGATGAATACACACGGTAATGCATTTAAAAAGGTGGTAAACACAGTAGGAAATGCAATGAAATGGGTTGATGTCAACTAACACAAGGAAAGCAGATCATTTCTAAAATAACAAAACAAAAAAGTAATGCAATGAAAAAGACTGATGTTATACAAGAGACAATTAAATGAAAGAGGCTGATGCAATATGTGTAATGAAATGTAACAGCTGATGTAATAATACAACAGGAAATGCAAGACAAAGGGCGTTGTATCACAATTAGCAACAAATAAAACAGACTTTTGTAAAAAAAAAAATACACACACACACACACACACACACACACACACACACACACACACACACACATACAAATAGATGCACACACACACACACACACACACACACACACACACACACACAACACACACACACACACACAGATGCACACACACACACACATGATATGCACACACACACACACACACACACACACACACACACACACACACACATGCACACTCACTCACTTAAACTTCTCATAGAGCTGGGGGTCAGAGTACTTCTGCGCCTCAAGGTCGCTGGCATCCATGCTGGTGGAGACGTTGACGACGCGCTCCACGGCCATCGCAGGGCGTTCTGTCGCTGCTCACTCAACAAATGTGCTCGCTCGTGAGCTGTCCTGCAAGTCAGAGAAACAAAGAGAGAGATGCTGAGTGGTTAGGGTCTGTGTTGGGGGATCACGCTTCAGTCTCCACACTTCCCAAGAGATTTGTTGACAACTAGGTGGGTGTGTAAACTATGCTTCATATGTTTCTTTTTTCTATTTGTCTTCTTCTTTCTTTGCTTTTTTTCCCCTGTTTCTTTACTGAAAAAAAAAACCAAAACAAACTTAAGGCTGCGGTGTGTATGCACTCTTGTTTCTTTCTTTACAGACAACAAGCAGCAATTTCATTGTCCACAACAAAACAAGTATTTTCTACTACAGTTCTTTTCACGCTTCTTTCCTCTTTCTCTCTCTTGACTCAAAAAAAAAAAAAAAAGAAGAGAAAACTGAAAAAGTGATTCTTGGACACACATAAACTGCATCTTTCATGCAGACATGCATGCATGCATTCAAACATACTCACTTACACACACACGCATGCCTGCAAACACACACACACACACACACACACACACACACACACACACGTATCACTATTCTTAATCTCACAATGGAACAACATCAAACCGAACTCAACAAGCAAAAAAAAAAACACACCCAGAAACACCCCTCTTTCAATCACACCCAGAAACACCCCTCTTTCAATCACACCCAGAAACACCCCTCTTTCACTCTTTCAATCATAAAGACTATGTCAGCCAGCAATGCCTTGCACCCAAAAAAAAAAAAAAAGAAACAACCCTGGCACCCACATGCCACTGGTGTCTTCGGTGTCCTCCTGAAGGTCCGAGCTCTGGCGCACGTTGTTTTCAGACTCTGTCCGATGTGTCGGAGGTCAGCATTCCCTTTCCATTCCATTCCCAGAACCAGGCGGGAACCTGGCGCCAGCTTCCCTTCTACCTCCAGCAGGAAGTCTGAGAGGAAAACAAACATTACGACATTAAAAAAAAAGTTGGCTTTGTTGGTTTTTTTTTTGTAGAGTCTACTCATTTTCATTAGGACAGACCTGTTTACCCTAAAACTGCTTTAGGTGTACTTGTCAATGAAAAACAAGCGTATTTTCTACATTTCTGCAAAATCAGGAGGGAGAAGGGAGGGTCCTTCAATTTGTTTTCACCTGCCATCACAATGCAGACGCTTCCTGCCAATAGTGACCACCTGATCTTGCAATGACTACAATAAAACAAATTCTTTCTGATACAAATACTTTCAAACCTGATTCGTCAGCATATTTTGGCACATGCTCATGCTCTCTTGCCAGTTTTTTTTTTTTTTTTTTTGTTTTGTTATAGGGCCTGTTGTCGAAGAAACTGACACTGTAAAAAGCGATTTTGAGTGCAGATGTTAGCAAGTGGTGTTGCTCTTTGGTCAAAACCTCTGCTGCAGTTATTGTCCACAAGTTCAATTACCGCTCAAAAACTTGGTCTCCAGACAAATTTGAAAAAGTTTTTGATAATGCACCACCTTTGTCTTCAGAATTTTTTTCAACAAATTTCTTTTCAGTTTGTCGAATTTGTCATATTTTCGCCAAACATGTACAAACATGTATGGCAAAATCGTATGGGTAAACAGGTCTGTTATTCCTATGCAGCAGAACGTTTCCTGAAATCAAGAATCACAGTCTGGAGGCAGCTTCATTCTTAAAAAGATGTTTTGTTTCATTTTCTTCATTACAGTCATCTTCAAAAATGTTTGTAATGCTAGCACACTTGCTGGTTGGTCATTAAATGATCTAAATGTGGAACTTTACAATGAGGGGCTTTTACGGGGGAAATGGCGTGAGAGGGGTCTCTTTTAAAGCAACGCTTCAAAATACATGCACTTGCACACACTCTCATGGAAAGTTTTCCAGATTCTTTGGTAGCTCATGCAGTTGGCTTCACAGAGTTCACATATGCGCAAGTTCTTGCATTTGTGATAGACAGCTGAGTGGCCAAAGACAGGACCATCACTCTGAGAGTCGGGGGTTCAAATCCCAGTGGCACCATGTGGGTGAAGTGTGGAGCAGGATTTATCCAGGCTCCCAGGTCAACCAATGAGTTATTGTGATGAGGGCTGAAGCCATCTCTTTGTGTCTCAGCATGCTGAAGGTCAGTATCACTGCACCAGATTAGAATTCACTTTAAACATTTGGAGAGTGACGGAGAGACACAAACACCCAGAATGCACCAGGATATTTGGAGGGAACACTGTCATGTATTCCCGATTAATTTGATGCTGTAGTGCTGTGATGAACACAAAGCAACAACAACAATGGCTGTTGTTCACGTGTCTGTCATGACATCCTGGCATATAATGGAACAATATGTTACGATGACACATTCCTCACCATGTCACTGCAGCACTAAACAATAAGAAAAACAAAACAAAGCCCTAGCACTTTGTCATCACTACAAACCAGCACATGTTCTCCCTCTCTCTCTCTCTCTCTCTCACCCTCAGGATTCCGCTGAGAACAGTACTGTCGAATCTTCCCCACGTCCGACGAGAGCTGCGACAGCAAGATGCGGCGCTGCTGCTCCTCCCGCGTCATTTTAGGGTCGCTCCACCCCCTCCCCACATGACACGAACACCAGCTGGTCACGCTTCAGCGACTGCAGGGTGAAGTGCTCTTCACCTGTCTCATCAAACAGCCGGCGAGCAGCAAACGGGAGGTTGAGGATCAGCGTGCAGCTGTCCAGAAACTGAAAAGAAAAGAAAAATCAGGAGAAAAGGGATATATCAATCAATAAATCGATAAACAGATAAGCCTAATATCTAAAACATAAAGGACCCCGAAAGCTTTGAAGGGCATGGTTTTAAACGTTATCAAAGGGGAACAGATAGTTAGATATGTAGATAGATTGACAGAAATAGATAGATAGATAGATAGATAGATAGATAGATAGATAGATAGATAGATAGATAGACAGACAGACAGACAGACAGACAGACAGACAGACAGATAAACAGACATAGATAAACCTAAAATAAAAAACAAAAAGGACTCTGGTAGCTTCGAAGGTCATGGTCTTGAACATCATCAAAGGTATATACAGAAAAACCTAAAATCGAAAAACAAACACAACGCTAGTGGCTTTGGAGGCGCTGGTTCTGAACATTATCCTAGGTATGTATTTGTGGGCATTTCTGGTCATGGCAAGGTCTACTGAGCAGCACTCTCAAACACTGAAGACTGGGAATGCAGAGCAGTGTTGTCTCCCCTCAATGCGTCTGAGCACTGCTGAAATTTTCTGACCAATGCTGTGTGTGTTGGCATGGATGTGGTTGACACTGAATTAAATCATGAAAGAAACACGGAGTACACCCCCCCCCCCCCCCCCACCCCCCCCCCCCCCCCCCACCACCCCCCCCCCCCCCCCCACACACCCCCCCCCCCCCCATCAAGGAGTATCAGGCCAACCTGGGACTTGAACAACCTTCACCATTCTCACTGGTGTATCATCATGTTTAAAAGGAAGTCTTCTATTCAATCGCCCTTCATGCGCTTTTCTTGTGGTGACCTCAGTTTTGACTTCCTCTCCATGCCCATCCATGTCATGAGTTCATGTTGAAGTCTTCAAGGTCAGCAAGGTCAAGGGCACTGTTGTTGAGTGAGCGGCAACAGAACGCCCTGCAATGGCCTTAGGACAGCATCGTCCACATTTCAATCAGCACTGATGCCAGAGACTTGAGGCTCAGAAGCCCGCATGGGAGGGATGTTCATTTATGCTCGCTCAGTGGCTAGACAATGACTATCCTCACTGGAGCCCTAGAGGGGGCTCAGGACATAGGTGATCTCCTGTGTATGTAAGACCAGAACAGGCTTTGCTGAGGACTGCTGATGGAACTCAGTAGCAGCTTTGGTCTGCAAGCTGCAGAGACTATAAAAGAAAGAGCTGGGGTGTGGTTGTGTATGGGGAGCCTGAATTAAAAGTGTGAGACAGACTTCACAGAAAAGGCAAGAAAAAGAGAAAGAAAAAAAAAAAAAAAATTACACAACTGACCTCAAAAGTGGACCATACCTATGATATATTCTCTTCCTATTGATCCCTGTTGCTCACCATAGTGAACTCCAGCTCCTGCACGCTGTAGTCCAGGCAGTGGACGTTGAGGTCGTCGCCCTCCATGCCGGGGCTGTCCTGCAGGCGGTTCTTCCTCCCCTTGTCCGCCTTCTTCTCCCGCCCTTCCTGCTTCATCATCTGCAGGAGAACAACGTCATGACACTGACATCAGATTCTGATGGAAAATAAAAAATCAAATAAAAGGAGCAGATTCAAAAATAGATGTATGTGGAGAAATGTATATATATCAATGTATTCAATAGAGGTCATTCTTAAAGTATGTGTAAACATATGTGCATGCACATACACATTCAGACACACACACACACACATGCACTAACACACACACACTTACCACATGCACACATATGCATGCACACACGCACTCACACACATGCACATACACACACATGCACACAAACACAGACACACACAGACATACACACACAAAGACACACACACACACACACAACACACACACACACACACACACACACACACACACACACATCACGAACAATACACAAGCTCCTCACCGAAGTCAGATTGGGCCCACCACAGTGACGGCTCCAGCGGTGCTGCCCTCTCCGTTCTTCACCACTGACAGACGGGCAGGCAACACTGCAGCAAAGGTCAGTCACACACTGAATAAGTCGATCAATCATCGACAGCAATCTATCCCACAAACATAAAAAGACAGAAAAAGAAACCTGAATCTGATATTTCTAGCAGACTCTCCACAAAAAAGTATCGATCTGTGTTGTTCTTCATTAATGTCTCTACCCTCCATTTTCATACAAAAGAGATTACTTCTTGGTTTACTGAAGTGCAGACTTTGGTAAACTAACCTTCTTCTTTCAGCCCTACAATTCAGTCATTCTGTTGAGTCCATGAAATGGGAACAAAATAATGATTACACAGCAAGATCAATGCACTATGTAAAGATGTTTCTGCTTGTATGCTGGAGTTTTTTTCCATACTACTGGACCACCATACAAAAAACAAAAACACAGCATACTTTAGATACTCTGAAGTTTTCCATTATCTTATCAAAGTCTGTCAGCTTCTGTTTAGCATTTTTATGTGCGTGCTTTGTTTGGTTTTATTTCTACTTTAAAGTCTCTCATTTTATAAAGCTTGAGCCTTTCAGTTTATTCTCTCTCTCTCTCTCTCTCTCTCTCTCTCTCTCTCTCCAAATGCAACAATGTTCTGTCAGATTCATTAACATAGTTCTGAATGAGCAATGAAGGTAACATTGGTTCCCTTCGCGCTAGAATTTTTTTTAACCTAATGTATCTATGATAAAATGTTTTCAAACAAAGGTGTTTGCCTTAGCCGTAGTAAAAATGGACTGACTTAAACATAGGTGTGAATATGCAAAAACCACGCACACAACAAAACAGCTGGCCCAGTTATTAATCAAAATTAATCAAAGTCAGTAAACGCATCCACAAAACTAAACACCACATTACACCCCTTCCAACGGCAACCTCATCATTTGGGGGCCCTGTAGTTGCTGCTGTTGTTCCTACATATCAGCATGCCCTTGAAGAAGCGAACACAGCCTGGCGAGATTTCATGTATGAGAGTTACTGACAGTTGTTGTCCTATGGCCAAAGCACATCAAGACACACTTTGGGTTGACCTCCGCGAGTGCAATTACTGCTCAAGATTTTCATCTCCAGATTTTTTTTGTTGACATTTTTTTTTTTTTTTTTTTTTTTTTTTTTTTTTTTTTTTATTTTCGTTAAACACATGTACAAAACGTGGCAAAATCATGTGGGTAAGCAGGTCTGAAGCTTCCTCCTTAAACACTGAGAAGAGCATGCTCCCTTAGCAGGATGTTATATCCCATACATCATGAGATTTTCTCCAAGGTTTTTTTTGTTGTAAATCATGGGGTAAGCAGGTCTGGAGCTATCTCCTTAAACTTTGCGAGGAGTTATACCCGATACATCATGAGATTTTCTCCAAGGTTTTTTGTTGTAAATCATGGGGTAACAGGTCTGGAGCTATCTCCTTAAACTTTGTGAGGAGTATGCTCCCTTAGCAGGGTGTTATACCCGATACACATGAGTTCTTCTCCAAGGTTTTCTTTTCCTTTTTGCTTTTTCAGCCCGTTTCTTGAGTACAAACCACACTGGCTCACAGCTCTACAAGCTCAACATGTTTAAGCTCCTTTTGGTTTCACCACCTGCACGCTCAATCTCTGTACCTCCCCAACCGAACAAGAAGAAGCAAATCTTAATCATTGATAATGCGGCCATGTTTTCATCTGTAATTTTGGCTGCGCCTACCTCCAGCCGTACTGGACCGCCTTTCAGCCTGGTTCGTAATATGGATCTTTCCCAGAATGCACTGATGCAAGCACCACTGCAGAAACTTCAACAGTCTGTTCTTTCACATCATACACACAGCTCATTCTTTTGATGAGGCTTGATTCACACATGTAAATCTGAATCCAAAAAAAGTGTATGGATTTTTCACAAAAGATTTTTTTAAGGATAAAACTGTTTGGAAAAAAAAATTCCAACAGCATTTGAAGATTGATTGCATAACTACACCATACCTGCCCTGTTGTACACAACTGAGAACAAATCTTAAACAGTGTTGAAAACAACTCTGCCAAACAACACTGACAACGAATCACAAGACAAAACATGCATTTTGGCCTCTTAGGTCTTTCTTCAGGCAAAATGACACAACACTCAGCACAACGAGAATGAAGAACAAGCAGTCACTTATCTTGTCAAATTTGGCACAAGACAAGCATTGAAAAGGAAGAATAAGCAATCAATCGCTCTGTTCTTTATTTCTGTTGTCCTGAGTGTAGGTCTATCTTGCCTAAAGAAGACTTAAGAGGTCAAAACGTATCGTGTTTTGTCTTGTAATTTGTTTGTCCATATTATTTGGCGGAGTTATTTCAAACACTTTTGAAGATTTGTTTAGATATCCACCTGCAGCTGCCTCACTTGGCAACCGAAACAGAGGGTTGTGAAGACTGCACTGATACATGTCAGGGAGCCAGGACAACTCAGTGGTAAGTAGGAGAGAAGTAGAGATCAGCACTGAAAAGACAGCTCTGATATCTGACTCAGTGGTAGTACGAGAGAAGTAGAGACCAGCGCTGAAAAGACAGCTCTGAAACCTGACTCAGTGGTAAGTAGGAGAGAAGTAGAGATCAGCACACTGAAAAGACAGCTCTGATACCTGACTCAGTGGTAAGTAGGAGAGAAGTAGAGATCAGCACTGAAAAGACAGCACTGATACCTGACTCAGTGGTAAGTACGAGAGAAGTAGAGATCAGCACCGAAAAGACAGCTCTGATACCTGACTCAGTGATAAGTACGAGAGAAGTAGAGATCAGCACTGAAAAGACAGCTCTGATACCTGACTCAGTGGTAAGTACGAGAGAAGTAGAGATCAACACTGAAAAGACAGCTCTGATACCTGACTCAGTGGTAAGTACGAGAGAAGTAGAGATCAGCACTGAAAAGACAGCTCTGATACCTGACTCAGTGGTAAGTACGAGAGAAGTAGAGATCAGCACTGAAAAGACAGCACTGATACCTGACTCAGTGGTAAGTACGAGAGAGGTAGAGATCAGCACTGAAAAGACAGCACTGAAACCTGACTCAGTGAAAGTGTGAGAGAAGTAGAGATCAACACTGAAAAGACAGCACTGATACCTGACTCAGTGAAAGTGTGAGAGAAGTAGAGATCAGCACTGAAAAGACAGCACTGATACCTGACTCAGTGAAAGTGTGAGAGAAGTAGAGATCAGCACTGAAAAGACAGCACTGATATCTGACTCAGTGAAAGTGTGAGAGAAGTAGAGATCAGCACTGAAAAGACAGCACTGATACCTGACTCAGTGAAAGTGTGAGAGAAGTAGAGATCAGCACTGAAAAGACAGCTCTGATACCTGACTCAGTGAAAGTGTGAGAGAAGTAGAGATCAGCACTGAAAAGACAGCTCTGATACCTGACTCAGTGGAAGTAGGAGAGAAGTAGAGATCAGCACTGAAAAGACAGCTCTGATACCTGACTCAGTGAAAGTAGGAGAGAAGTAGAGATCAACACTGAAAAGACTGCTCTGATACCTGACTCGGTGAAAGTAGGAGAGAAGTAGAGATCAGCGCTGAAAAGACTGCTCTGATACCTGACTCAGTGAAAGTAGGAGAGAAGTAGAGACCAGCGCTGAAAAGATTGCTCTGATACCTGACTCAGTGGTAAGTATGAGAGAAGTAGAGACCAGCGCTGAAAAGACTGCTCTGATACCTGACTCAGTGGTATGTATGAGAGAAGTAGAGACCAGCACTGAAAAGACAGCTCTGATACCTGACTCAGTGGTAAGTATGAGAGAAAGTAGAGACCAGCACTGAAAAGACTGCTCTGATACCTGACTCAGTGGTAGTAGGAGAGAAGTAGAGACCAGCACTGAAAAGACAGCACTGATACCTGACTCAGTGAAAGTGTGAGAGAAGTAGAGATCAGCACTGAAACCTGACTCAGTGAAAGTAGGAGAGAAGTAGAGATCAGCACTGAAAAAGACAGCTCTGAAACCTGACCCAGTGGTAAGTACGAGAGAGTAGAGATCAGCACTGAAAAGACAGCTCTGATACCTGACTCAGTGAAAGTAGGAGAGAAGTAGAGATCAGCACTGAAAAGACAGCACTGAAACCTGACTCAGTGAAAGTGTGAGAGAAGTAGAGATCAGCACTGAAAAGACAGCTCTGATATCTGACTCAGTGGTAAGTACGAGAGAAGTAGAGATCAGCACTGAAAAGACAGCACTGATACCTGACTCAGTGGAAGTAGGAGAGAAGTAGAGATCAGCACTGAAAAGACAGCTCTGATACCTGACTCAGTGGAAGTAGGCGAGAAGTAGAGATCAGCACTGAAAAGACAGCTCTGATACCTGACTCAGTGGAAGTAGGAGAGAAGTAGAGATCAGCACTGAAAAAGACTGCTCTGATACCTGACTCAGTGGAAATATGAGAGAAGTAGAGACCAGCGCTGAAAAGACAGCACTGAAACCTGACTCAGTGGAAGTAGGAGAGAAGTAGAGACCAGCGCTGAAAAGACAGCTCTGATACCTGACTCAGTGGAAGTAGGAGAGAAGTAGAGACCAGCACTGAAAAGACAGCTTACCTGTGAAACCGGAGCCCTTTCTGGAAGAAGACTGCAGGGAAGGCGCAAACGGCATCAGGAAGCCTTCCATTGGCCAGTCATATTTTCTGTTCAACCAATCAATCATATTCCACTGTATACTGGCATTTGGTACATGATTTTCTTCGTGTTAAGAGAACTGGGTATGTTTCGCATTGTGAAGGATCATGTTGATGAGAAAGTCTTTGTTGAGCTGGGAAATGATCTGTGAATGGTACTGTTGCTAATGGCCCAGCCGACCACAAAGGTCCGTCTCATGGCTGTGATCCATGAATGAAGAACTGGCAAACACATCATTTCGGGGGAAAAAGTCACACACCATGAAAAAAGGTACATTTAGTCACAGATACCATCTCATTTTTCTCATATCATGGACATATTTGTAATCATGCACCAACCAAATTAACACACACACACACACACACACACACACACAGAGTTTGTACTAGAGTATACATATATATATAAAAAAAAGCAGAATGTGCAGACACTCTGTGTGTGTGTGTGTGTGTGTGTGTGTGTGTGTGTGTGTGTGTGTGTATGTGTGTGACTTACACACACATGCACTAATGCACACACACACACAGGCACACATACACACACTCACATGCATGCACACTTGCGCACATACTTGCACAAGCACATACACACACTCCTGACCACACACATACACACACACACACATCCATACACACACACTTACACACAAATACCCCACATACCACACACACACACACACACATCCATACACACACTTACACACACTTACACACACTTACACACACACACACACACACACACACACACACACACACACACACACACACACACACACACACACACACCACACCACACACACACACACACACACACACACACACACACACACACACACACACACACACACATCACAACACCCACGTGCGCGCACGCACGCACGCACGCACGCACGCACGCACACACACACACACACACACACACACACAACACACACACACACACACACACACACACACACACACACACACACACACACACACACACACACACACACACACACACACACACACATACACAAACACACACCACAATACACACACACACACACCTCATTGATCTCCCCATCCTGCTTGACAGGCCAGGACAGGGCCTGCTTGTTCCACTCTGGGTTGGCGACGTCCGTGTGCTTCCACTGACCCAGGTTGTCCATACGCTCCTGCTTCAGTGCGAACCTGTGCAACATCCGCTTCCACATTAACTGCCGTCTCCACTTCACGCCAAGGACAGATCTACATCATCACTGACTGATAACTCTCATGATATATCTTGCCTGAAGAAGACCTAGAAGTTGAAACGTGTCGTGTTTTGTCTTGTGATTCGTTTGTTCATGTTTGGCGGATGTATTACTTTAAACTTTTTAACATTTCTCATGTACTGATTTTTGACGGTTTCTTGATTTATCTGCTATTGCCTCTTTCATTTCATTGGTGTTTTCGGAAAATACAGATCGTTAATGAAGGGTTGGCTGGCATAGTTCTGTTGGTAGAATGCTGGACTTGTAATCTTGGTGATCCTGGGGTTGTGGGTTCAAATCTCAGCTGGGTCACTTCAGCACACACTGGGGTTTTTCCTTCGGAGATGACATTGGATCTGACCATATTTCCCCAAAAGTCCTTGAATGAGACTATAAACTGAGGTTCTGTGAGTGAACGTACATATAACATCTTGCACACACGTAAAATCCCATCAGCGACTTTCCAAAGAGACGGCCAGTTTAGCTGTTGGCATGATATGTTTCACACACAGCATGCACCCTGCATGAAAAATGGAAAGAATGAAGGATCAAAACTGAGTGAACGATGTTGACTGGATGACACAGGAAATGAGTGAATGAAGCGCCAGCAGGCAGCTCGTCAGTCAGCTCTACCCTGGTAGGCAGCCCGCTGTGTAAACGAGAGCTTGGACTGTTAGGCGCTTAGAGCTTGGTCTCTAGCTGAGGATGGGCACTATGTCAGTACTCTTAATAATAATGATGATACTATTAATGTGTTTACACACTAAACAATTTTGAAAGTTCCAGAGGGATAAGGCTGGCTTACTCTGGCTCCATGGCTAAGAAATTAGTGTCCTCAGTATGGGGCTTGTACCATGTGTCCTGTGTGTGTTGGGTCAGAACAGGTTCTAGTAACATGTTACAAAACCCCTGAATCAAAAATCTAATTGTGACTCATTTTTTTTTTCTTCTTTTTTGATTTTGTTGTGTGGCTTATCTACCTTGCATTCTCCATGGCATTGCTCCCCACATCGGTCACCCCCACTCCCCAATACACAGCTACATCCAGGCTCATCCTGCTACAAACTCGGTG
>JADBJO010000611.1:560454-562954 GCA_016801955.1 Conus betulinus | reverse complement strand
CTCACCCCCTCTCTCTCCACTTTTCCCTTCTTCCCCCTCTCTCTCCACAATCCCTTCTTCCCCCTCCCTCTCCCACAATCCCTTCTCCCCCCCTCTCTCTCTCCACTATCCCTTCTTCCCCCTCTCTCTCCACAATCCCTTCTTCCCCCTCCCTCTCCACAATCCCTTCTCCCCCCTCTCTCTCTCCCACTATCCCTTCTTCCCCCTCTCTCTCCACAATCCCTTCTCCCCCCTCTCTCTCCACTTTCCCCTTCTTCCCCCCCTCTCTCCCAATCCCTTCATCCCTTCTTCCCCCTCTCTCTCCCACAATCCCTTCTTCCCCCCCTCTCTCTCTCTCCACTTTCCCTTCTTCCCCCCCTCCCTCTCCTCTCCACTATCCCTTCTCCCCCCTCTCTCTCTCCACTATCCCTTCTTCTTCCCCCCTCTCTCTCCACAATCCCTTCTTTCCCCCCTCTCTCTCTCCGCCATCCTTCTTCTTCCTCCTCTCTCTCCACCATCCCTTCTTCCCCCTCTCTCTCTCCACAATCCCTTCTTCCCCCCTCTCTCTCTCCACAATCCCTTCTTCCCCCTCTCTCTCCACAATCCCTTCTCCCCCCCTCCCTCTCCACCATCCCTTCTTCCCCCCCTCCCCCCTTTCTTTTTCCCCCCTCTCTCTCCACTATCCCTTCTCCCCCCCTCTCTCCCACTTTCCCCTTCTTCCCCCTCCCCTCCCTCTCTCTCCACTTCCCTTCTTCCCCTCTCTCTCCACTCCCTTCTTTCCCCCTCTCTCTCCCCCCTTCCCCCTCTCTCTCACAATCCCTTCTTCCCCCCTCTCTCCACAATCCCTTCTTCCCCCTCTCTCTCCACAATCCCTTCTTCCCCCTCTCTCTCCACAATCCCTTTCTTCCCCCCTCTCTCCCACTATCCCTTCTTTCCCCTCCCCTCCCCCACCACCCTCTTCTCCCTCTCTCTCTCTCTTCTCCCTTCTCTTCCCTCTCTCTCCCCTCTCTCCCTCCACTATCCCTTCTTCCCCCCTCTCCACACAATCCCTTCTTCCCCTCTCTCTCCCCATCCCTTCTTCCCCCCTCTCTCTCTCCACAATCCCTTCTTCCCCCCCTCTCTCTCCACTATCCCTTCCCCCCCTCTCTCTCCACCATCCCTTCTTCCCCCCTCTCTCTCCACTATCCCTTCTCCCCCCTCTCTCTCCACTATCCCCTCTCTCCCCCCCCCTCTCTCCCCAATCCCCTTCTTCCCCCTCCCCCTTCTTCCTTCCCCCTCCTCTCCACAATCCCTTCTTCCCCCTCCTCTCCACTTCCCCCCTCTCTCCCTTCTTCCCCCTCCCCCCTTCCCCCCCTCTCTTCCCCCTCTCTCTCCACAATCCCTCTCCCCCCCCCCCCCCCTTCTTCCCCTCTCTCTCCACCCATCCCTTCTTCCCCCCTCCCCCTTCTTCCCCCCTCTCCCCCCTCCACTATCCCTTCTTCCCCCCCTCCCCCTTCTTCCCCCTCCCCCTCTCCCTTCCCCCCCCCTCTCTCCACTTTCCCTTCTTCCCCCTCTCTCTCCCACAATCCCTTCTTCCCCCTCCCCCTCCTCTCCCACTTTCCCTTCTTCCCTCTCTCTCTCCACAATCCCTTCTTCCCCCCTCTCTCCACTATCCCTTCTTCCCTCTCTCTCTCCACAATCCCTTCTTCCCCCCCTCTCTCCACTTTTCCCTTCTTCCCTCTCTCTCTCCACAATCCTTCTCCCCCCCCCCCCCTTCCCCCCCTCTCCCCCTCCCTTCTCTCCACTCCTCCCTTCTTCCCCCTCCCCCTTCTTCCCCCCTCTCTCTCCACTATCCCCCTTCCCCCTCTCTCTCCACTTTTTTCCCTTCTTCCCCCCCTCTCTCCCCCCACAATCCCTTCTTCCCCCCCCTCCTCTCTCCCACTTTCCCTTCTTCCCCCCCTCTCTCTCCACTTTCCCCTTCTTCCCCCTCTCTCTCCCCTCTCCCTTCTTCCCTCCCTCCCCCCTCTCTCTCCCACAATCCCTTCTTTCCCCTCTCTCTCTCACCACAATCCCTTCTTCCCCCTCTCTCCCACTATCCCTTCTCTTCCCCCCTCTCTCTCCACTATCCCTCCATCCCCCTTCCTCCCCTCTCCTCCACCCCCTTTCTTCCCCCCTCTCTCCCACTATCCCTTCTCCCCCCCCCTCTCTCTCCACTATCCCTCTCTTCCCCCTCTCTCTCCACCCACTATCCCTCTCTTCCCCCTCTCTCTCCCTTATCCCTTCTTCCCCCTCTCTCTCCACTTTCCCTTCTTCCCCCTCTCTCTCCACTCTCCCTTCTCTCCCCCCCTCTCTCCACTATCCCTTCTTCCCCCTCTCTCTCCCACTTCCCTTCTTCCCCTCTCTCTCTCTCCACTTTCCCTTCTTCCCCTCCTCTCTCCCCACTTTCCCTTCTTCCCCCCCCTCTCTCCACTTTCCCTTCTTCCCCCTCTCTCTCCCTATCCCTTCTTCTTCCCCCTCTCTCTCCCACTATCCCTTCTTCCCC
>JADBJO010000611.1:535454-555454 GCA_016801955.1 Conus betulinus | reverse complement strand
CTTCCGCCTGCAGTCACCTCGCTTTGCAAGTAGTCGCCTGCAAACAGTTGGGAGGACCAGATGCTGATCATTGCCAGCTCCATCTTTAGTTATTCAGCAATCTATAGTTAGCGTTCACCCCTTCATTGATAGCAATCATTCCCAACCCACCTCCCCACTCCTCCAACTCATTGCCATCAATGAAAAAACTTCCTGAACAGTAACCCCACTTGTACCACTCCCTGTCTCCTTACGCTTACCATTGATGGATAACAACAGAGAGATAACACACAGCTATGTCCACACAAAGAGTGATATGCCCATGTGACAACAGCAACAGAGACAACACACAACCATGTCCACACAAAGAGCGATGATATGCTCCATAAACACTCACAGAAAGGTGAAACGAAGGGTTCGCCGTAGGACACCCAGATTTCATCGTCATCCTTCAGTTTGAAGACGTCGGTGATTTCGGTCCCGAACTTGTTGAAGATGCGTTGAGCCACAGCGTTGAGACGAGGCTGCGGGCAGTTGGAGGCGTGCACGGTGTTGGATACTTCGTCCAGTAGCTGACACAGCAACAAAAATAAATCTTTTTTTTTTCTTTTTTTTTGAAAAAGAGAAAAGGGACAGTGAGAGGAGAAAGAGACAAGGAAGTGGGGTGGGGGGGTGGGGGGTGGAGGAGTCAGACAGACAGACACAGAGAGAGAGACAGACACATAGACACACAGACAGACAGAGACAGAGGCAGAGAGTTCATGCATATACATGTTATACAGCATGTGTATATATACCTATGTTTGACTGTGTGAGCACACACGCTTTTGTGTAGTTTTAGATTAGTCTACTAGCAAAGAATGTGTGTGTGTTGGCAGATGTGGGGAGGAAGTGGACTGGATGGATGTTTACATGCATGCATGAATCCTAGAGTGCTTGGATGTACGCATGCCTGGACCGGCATAGATTTACAAAAATTTGTATCTCTACACCCATTATATGCACCAGCAGTTAGTGAGTAATCATATACATTTACGTCAACTGCACATCAACTGTTTTTTCTAAGCATCCACCGGAAAATATCTGCAAGTTATTGCTATTATTACAACTATCATTATCATCATCATCATCATAATCATTATCATTACTATCATTAAGAGTACTTATAGAGCACCTATTCTTAGTAAGAGACTAAGATGTTAAGCGTTTTGTACTTCATGCTCTTGTTTACTGTGCGTTGTAGAGCTGACTGAAGAGATGCCTGTTGGTGCTACATTCATTTACAAGTGAACCTCGGTGTGAATGTTTGCAATCCGTGTGAACATTTCTTAATGCAAGTGGAAAGTACCTATACTAACCCACACAAAAAACATGCAAGCACATATGTGAATGTCCACATGCTTGATACAGTGTTGGCCATACCGCCTACTCACCCGCTTCAACAGCTGTTCCTTGTTTCTGATTCCTCTCGCAGCCTCCCGCAGGTTGAAGTAGTAGACAAACTCTCCATCCTGCATTCCGTTCTCGTACACCTGCAGACAGACGCAGCTTGTCGATGCCCTTTCCCCACCCGACATGAGGATGAAACAGACACGGTTCTCGAGGATGCTACCCATCTATCCCCACCCGTCACACAGATGACATGGTCAGTAGTTATCCTTCACATCCGATTCTCCTACACATCTGATTCTCCTACATGTCCAATCATCCTACACGTCCAATCATCCTACACATGCAATCATCCTACACATGCAATCATCCTACACATCTAATCATCCTACATATACAATCATCCTACACATCCAATCAGCCTACACATCCAATCATCCTACACATCCAATCATCCTACATATCCAATCATCCTACACATCCAATTAGCTTACATATCCAATTAGCCTACACATCCAGTTACCCTCCACATCCAATTACCCTCCACATCCAGTTATCCTATACATCCAATTACCCCCCACATCCAATCCAATTACCCTCTACGTCCAGTTACCCTCCACATTCAGTTACCCTCCACATCCAGTTACCCTCCACATCCAATTACCTTTAACATCCCACACTTTCAATTCACCTGCACATCTGGTTACCCTCCACATCCAGTTACCCTCCACATCCAATTACCCTCCACATCCAATTACCCTCCACATCCAATTACCTTTAACATCCCACACATCCAATTCACCTGCACATCCAATTACCTTCCACATCCAATTACCCTCCACCCCAGTTACCCTCTACATCCAATTACCCTCCACATCCCAGTTACCCTCCAGATCCAATTACCCTACACTCCAATTACCTTCCACATCCAATTACCCTCCACATCCAATTACCCTACACTCCAATTACCATCCACATCCAGTTACCCTACACTCCAATTACCCTCCACATCCACCCCATCCATCATCCAGCTCTTGCAGTAATTTTGTTGAGGAACACATTCACAAGCTGCAGTCAAAGGATTATTGGAAAAAAAAGGTATTTTGTGATGCTCTTGCTGTTTTGTACTGCATCTTTTTCAATAAGTGAAAGTAAGATTATCTCCTGACTTGCAAACCTCTAATTTTCTTTCTTTTGGTTCAGTTCTCAACATCAGGATTAAAAAAAAAAAAAAAAGAGAGAGAGAAATGTTCATTATACAGGAGCTTAGCTGCCCCCCTTCTTCCTCCCCCACCTTTCTGTCCACCCCCTCCCCCCCTTGCCAATTTTTGACACTCACTGGTCTTCAAAAGATGACCACGTCTTTCTCTCATACAAGATTCACATGAATGTGTAACTGCAAAGTCTCCAGCACATTTCAGGTATGCAAAAGAGCCATGCTAGCAGGGACACTGCAAAACGTCATCCTTGGTGTTTGACGGTAAGCATTTGTGGTATGAAGAGATGGCATCTCCAGCTCCTGGGATCTGACTGGGAGGCTTCTAACCCCTACCTTTAGCAAAGTCTTTACCTTCAGACGAAGCCCTTTTGTGTCCCAACAAGCGATCGTCTCCTTTCACTTCCTGGATATGGGTCATACGATAACTGGCTCCCATCTCCTGTTATGACAAAGTAAATGCAGTTAATTCCATGAACAAGCATATACATGCATAGCTAAGACCAGAAAATAACAAAAGAAAAAAAAGAGGAAAGGCAAGGAACAAGATTTGTTGTCGTGCACTTTCAGTTCAGTCAGAGTTACTTGTCATGAGAGATTAACAAAACAACTGAAACCAACCACTAGTCAATTGCTATGCTTTTGTCATGAAACTTTTTCTCCCAGGGTTAAATAAACGTGGGGTCAAAAACTCTCTCTCTCTCTCTCTTGAGTGGATGGGGAGGGAGGGAGGGAGGGAGGGAGTGGGTGTCTGTACGTGAAAGGATAGGTGGGGAGGAGAAGGGTTTTCCCCTCCTTTTTTTCTGAGTAACGCACTGTAAAAGGTCTATAAAAATATTTAAAAACAAATGTCTCTCTCTCCTCCCCCCTCTTTCCCTCCCCCCCCCCCTCTCTCTCTCTCTCTCTCATATATATCAAACACAGAGCTATTTTTTAGGACTAAATTCAATAAAAGGCAACCAGTTATAAAGTGTGTATGGATAAACCCATCCACCCCAATATCCATTCACACACACACACATGCTTGCATATGCAAGGCACACACACACACACACACACACACACACACACACACACACACACACACTCACTCACTCACACACACCACACTACTGTCACACACACACACACACACACACACACACACACACACACACACACACACACACACACACACACACACACACACACACACCACCACCACTGTACTGTCACACACACACACACACACACACACACACACACACACACACACACACACACACACACACACAC
The DNA here is from genome assembly GCA_016801955.1 of Conus betulinus. Lineage (NCBI taxonomy): Eukaryota > Metazoa > Mollusca > Gastropoda > Neogastropoda > Conidae > Conus > Conus betulinus. The sequence continues at coordinate 551,595 of JADBJO010000611.1, read as the reverse complement.
ACACCACATACAATGTCACCACCACACACACACACACACACACACACACACACACACACACACACACACACACACATATATATACACACACACACATACTCACACAACCACCACCACTGTCACAAGATATACAGTGCAGGAACATTCTTGTCTTTGTCCGTACTAGAATTTCTTTTTCCAAAAGAAAATACAACCACCCTCAAAAGACTTATTTTTCTGGAATAATTCTGCCTACGTCTATAGCTGATGGAGCTTCCAGTACAAATTCCCTCCCTTTAAAGACCTAATGAGAGGTAATACTGAAACACAAGGGCAAAAAGAACCTGCCTCTTCTTTGAAGGCCTCCTCCTTGAGGGTGTCCAGCCGGCTGTTCAGCTGACTCATCACATCCTTCAGCTGCTTCACCTCAGACTCTGCCTGCAAAGGTACAAAGTCAAAATTCTCTGATTATGATCCTTAATCTCCAATTACAAAAAAAAAGATAAAATATTTTTCTGTACTTTTATTTTTAGAAAAGTCCAATCTTCTAGCTTTCTGTTCTTTACTTTCTCTGAACGTGAAATATTAACAGGCATTAAGAACTGGAAAAGAAAACCACCTGAATATTGTTGGCGAACAGCGAATTCCTTTGAGAAACTTTACAAGCAGAAAGGAATGACAGAAAAAGAAAAACAAATTAAAAAAAAAAGTAGACAGAAAGATGTGATGAAAAAAAGACAAACAGAAAAGAAAACCAAACAAATAAAAGAATGAAAGGAGGAAAGAGTTTTTAAAAAAAAGGCAAAGAAAAAGGAAATTCATTTACAATTTCGTCATGGAGGCATCATTATGTGTGAGCCATAAATAACAAACAAGTGGGGTAACTCTTGCCCCCATGATGAAATACTGGGCAGGCATAGTACATTCCCTTACAGGGATGTCTCCTAATTTGTTCTGAGAGCTCTGAGATGGCATTTCACTAGGCAATTTGGCGATGTAAGCAGCACTTGTTTGAGGTAATGGGCATATAATCATCACATCATGGAAGTAAGAGTTATCCTCTTGTTCGTTATATACGGTTGACTATTCCCTGCCTCATCTAAGATTTCCCATATGTGAACCAGTCCCTATATACTACGCAACATTTGCCAAGCCATAGAAAATAGAGCATAGTAGCAGTGATTTCACATACATTCACTGATTATACAATAAACTCACTGACATTAGTTTAAGCATACGGATATAAACAGCAAATCTGATAGGGGTATGGTCCATGATAAGACTTAACAGATACCTGGCTTATGTATCAAGGTGGGCATTAAAAAAAAGGTAAGAAGAAATTTAAAAAAAAAAAAAAAAAAAAGATGAAGACAGCACACTTCAGATGTCAGCTTCACACACCTCGTCCAAAGCGAAATACAGCTCTTCAGAGTTCATGGACTTGACGGAAGCCAATGTGACGTTCTCCATGTCATCGTTCATGGCCGCAGACACCTGACAGAATGACATCATCACAAATGACAACCATGTTGATAATAATGATAACTAGGGAATGATCAACAGACAGATAAAGGAAAGCGAAAAAGAGAAGGAGAAAAGAAAAGAATAAAAAGGACGAAGAAGAAGAAAAAGTGGAGAAGGGAGGGTTGTGGTGAAGAAGAAAAATGGAAAGGAGAACTTTTTTTTTTTTTTTTTTTTTTTTTTTTTTTAGGAATGAGATAAAATGTACAAAAAAGCAGATAACATCAAATGCAAAAACAGTCCACTGAAACAGCAGTATAAACATCACACTGCAATAGATCACACACACACACACACACACACACACACACACACACACACACACACACACACAAAACACACACTAAACTAAGCAGTCATGAGGTAAACATCCAAGCACACACATACACACACACTCACTCATCTACCAATCATGCCTGCACACAAGAACAATATCAGCAATGCCTGTGACGATAATGATGCAGACACACAGCATTACAATTAGTCCTCTAACACAAAATGTTCAAACCTCATGGACTCTGAACAGTTACTTAGCAAGACTGTACGCCTCAAAGCATCTGCTTCACAGTTCATTAGGTAATACATACAATAGTAACTAACACTCACCAAACACCTCAGTTTCTCAAAACCCCATAATCTTTACATGATGATGATGAATCCAAACAATCTCTTTCATCAAAGTTTGTTTAGGTTATGAATAATTTCTTCGTTAATTGCTTTGCGTCACACATCAACAAATCATTTCAGTTCCTTCACTTATACAGCAGAAATGACTTTCAGCATGAACAAAACCCAACTCAACAGACCAAACCCAAACACCAAAGAATCTCCATACATCTGCATCCTCAGCCCCCCTCCCCCCATCCCCACACCCACCTCCCTCCCTCTCCATCACATCTCCTCACCTCAAACACCGGCCTAAAACAACAGAAGTAAAAAAACAATCTTGCAAATTCATTTCCCCCAGCCATGTTCACTTGTCTAGCAAAGAAAACAAAAAATTCCTGCTTTCACAGTTTACATGCACAGCAAGTTCAAGACATTTGGCAGAATCTGGAGAGGCAAAATGTTAAAAAAAAAAAAAAAAAAAAAAAATGAACACTGATCAAAAACAAGGTGGGCTGAGGGGTAGGCAAGGAAACGGAAAGTTGCTGCAAGGTTACACAGTTTGAGGAAACGTTTGTTGTGGAAGTCTGGTCTCTGTGTGTGTGTGTGTGTGAGGTGGGGGGATGGGGGGGGGGGATGGGGAAAAGAAGGAGGGTTAAGACGACTGAGAGTGGGAAAAGGGAGGAAAGGGGGGGGGGGGGGGGTTACAGAAAATTCACATATTCACCAAAAAGTTGTAGAGGGTAGGGTGGAGTGAAGGGGTGAAAAGGGAAGGGAAGGCAGGGGGATGGGGAGAGAGATGTTCTCACACACTGAACAGAGGAGGCACAAACGCCCCTAGCCCCCATCCACCTAAAAAGTATCAGTCAGTTCACCTGAAGAGAAACAAGTCTGTTCCCCTGAAGATACATATACATCGGTCTTCCAAACAGACGACGAAACATGTCAGTTCCCACTAAAGACAAGCAAGTCCATTTTGGTAAAGACATACAGCTCATCTCCTCTAAAGACACACGGGTCAGTTTTCCTTTCGACTTACACGAGACAGAGAGAGAGAGAGTGAGAGAGAGAGAGAGAGAGATCAGTCTGCCCTGCTGGGGTCAGTTCCCTTTTAAGATATAAAAGTTTCCAAAGACATATAGGCTCACATAGACACGCAGTTCATAATTCCTGACAGACATATATCAGCTCCCATTTACATATGTAGGCCTTTCCTTCTGACAACGTATTTAGACCAGTTCCTCCTAAACATATACCTCATACCTCAAAGACATTCAGTTCTCCTATAGACATATACCTCAGTTCCCCCAAAGACACATACCTCAGTTCCTCCCTAAGACATATATACCTCAGTTCCCCCCCAAGAGATATACCTCAGTTCCCCCCCCAAGACATACACCTCAGTTCCCCCAAAGACACATACCTCAGTTCCCCCAAAGACACATACCTCAGTTTCCCCAAAAGACACATACCTCAGTTCCCCCAAAGACATATACCTCAGTTCCCCCCAAGACATATACCTCAGTTCCCCCAAAGACGTATACCTCAGTTCCCCCAAAGACACATACCTCAGTTCCCCCAAAGACACATACCTCAGTTCCCCCAAGACATACACCTCAGTTCCCCCCCAAAGACATATACCTCAGTTCCCCCAAAGACGTATACCTCAGTTCCCCCAAGACACATACCTCAGTTCCCCCCCAAGACATATACCTCAGTTCCCCCAAAGACACATACCTCAGTTCCTCCAAAGACATATACCTCAGTTCCCCAAAGAGATGTATACCTCAGTTCCCCCCCAAAAAACACATACCTCAGTTCCCCCAAAGACACATTGCTCAGTTCCCCCAAAGACACATACCTCAATTATCCCAAAGACACATACCTCAGTCCCCCCTAAAGACACATACCTCAGTTTCCCCAAAGACACATACCTCAGTCCCCCCCCCCCCCAAAGACACATACCTCAGTCCCCCAAAAGACACATACCTCAGTCCCCCCCCCCCCAAAGACATATACCTCAGTCCCCCCAAAAGACACCTACCTCAGTTCCCCCAAAGACACATACCTCAGTTCCCCCAAAGACACATACCTCAGTTCCCCCAAAGACACATGTTCAGTTCCCCCAAAGACACATACCTCAATTCTCCCCAAAGACACATACCTCAGTTCCCCCAAAGACGTATATCTCAGTTCCCCCAAAGACACATACCTCAGTTCCCCCCAAGACACATACCCCCTCATACCTTTCCCCCAAAGACACACACCACAGTCCCCCCAAAGACATATACCTCAGTTTCCCCAAAGACACATACCTCAGTTCCCCAGTTCCCCAACGACACATACCTCAGTTCCCCCAAAGACATATACCTCCAAAGACATATACCTCAGTTCCCCAAAAGACACATACCTCAGTTCCCCCAAAGACATATACCTCAGTTTTCCCAAAGGCATATACTTCAGTTTGCCCAAAGACACATACCTCAGTTCCCCCAAAGACATATACCTCAGTTTGCCCAAAGACATATACCTCAGTTCCTCCTAAAGACAAATGCTTCAGTTCCACTAAACACATACACCTCAGTTCACCCTAAAGGCATATACCTCAGTTCCTCCAAGAGGTATATACCTCATTCCCCTAAACACATATACTCAATTTCCCGTACTGACATATACTTCAGTTCCCCCTACAGACGTATACCTCAGTTCCCCCTAAAAACCATACACGTCAGGTCAATCTAAAGATAAAGCCCCAGTTACCCATGAAGACACACGCCTCAGTATCTCCAAAGAACACATAACTCAGTTCCCCCTAAAGACCTATGCCTCAGCAACCTCTAAAGACCTCTGCCTCAGTATCTCCTAAAGCCTTGTACTTCAGTTTCCCCTTTAAGCATATTTCTCAGTTTCTCCTAGAGACGTATACCTCAGTTGCCTGCAAATGCATATTGCCCCATGCCCCTTAAAGACACATCTTATCTCAGTTACCCCTGAAGAAAAACACTCATACTTCCCCTTAGGACACACGACTCAGTTCTCCTTAAGGATATACACCTCAGTTCTTCTAGCAGCCTACATCACAACTTCTCTAGAGGGATGTTAGTAAAAGGTTTGAACAAAACTCATGGGAGTGAAGACTCATGACGGACAGAGAGGCACATCATACGTATGTCAAATATTTACAAAATCACATAGCATCATTTGCCTGTTCATGTTAATAACTTAACATGTAAAAGAAAGCCAGAATACCTCCTTCATTCTTTCAGCCTTCCTGCAGTATGAATTTGTAGTGTTAATCTCAGACTATTCTATCCCCTATTTACAGATAGGATCATGAAAGAAACTCTTTTTCTATTCCCCTTGGAAAAAGGAAGTAAAGTTTGTTTTCCTTTGCTCTTTAAGATAAACAGATTCCTTTATAAAAAAAAAAAAAAAAAAAAAAACGTGACGAAAATGCACAAAAGGTGTACAGGCATATTCATCCACACAGCATCAACAATAAACCAGTTGGAAACACAGGAATTTTATTAAAATGAAGCCTTTATTATATATCATGGTCACAATTCTTTCTTTGTAATCAACAATCTGAGTGGAAATGAAAGCAAACAAATTATGTCTGAGCACCAGTGCATGAAACAAAAGTTTGATGTACCCGCGTCTTGTGCTTGCAAGCACCCATGTACACACACACACACATGCATACACGCTCTCTCTCTCTCTCTTTCTCTCTCTCTCACACACACACACACATGAACACACAACACATGCACATATGCACATGCACACACACATACACACACATGCACACTGCAAAATAACACACACACACACACACACACACACACACACACACACACACACACACACACACACACACACACACCCTTGTGGAATGTCACTGTACATAAAAGAGATCCAATCTGAAAAACAAAAAGAACAACAACAAAAAAGGTAAATACCCCCAAAGCTCTTTCATTCCACCTCCACCACATACATATATACACTCTTCATATATACACTCTTTATACACACTCTTTCTTAATTAAGAAGTTGATGAGGCAGACCTACTTATATTGGAATCTGTTCTTTTATTTTATGGACCTAGAAAATTTAGATCCAGAAATCAAGCTTCCTGAAAGATGCGGACTCCTGCAGTCTTCCAGATCTTCTCCTCTGGGTCTGGATGTATACATACAATCTCAGTTCCTATTTATACATAATTCAAGATCATCTCCTCTGGCAACATACAGCATGGAATCCATGCCCTGTATGTCTGCATGTAATGTGTACAGATAGTTTTGTTTTTGCTGAGGCCCATTTTAACCCTGAGACAGTTTGGTCAGTTGACCAATAAACACCTTGAGATTCAAATTTTGCCTAGCTATTGAAGGTATCGTACAGACTCTAGATACAAGTATAAGAACATCAAATTTATTCTGTATAATCTGGTCACTGATATTAATCAGACTTTTACTCTGTTCTTTATTCTCCTGTAGAGAGCTGAAATTCGAAAATGCATTTACAATTCATAGACCCACCAATATACCTTCCCCCCCCCCCCATCTTTTTTCCTCTCAACATCACAAATTCAAATTTTTAGTCATTACTTCCATGTGCTGCATTGTTCCATTGTGTATGATACCACACTACATCATACAACATTATACTTTATCATACAGCATTACACTTTATCATATAGCATTATACTTTATCATACAGCAACGCACTACACAGAACCATAAAGCAATGTGATTCATTGTGTTCATTACCGTAAGCGTTTGGCATGTACTGGTGTTGTACGTATTTCATTGCATTGTGTTGTGTTCTGTTGCTATGCATTCTGCTTTGGTGAATCGTGTGGTATTATACTACATCTCCTTGTCACAATCAGCTACTGTGGCGAAGAGGTTAGCATCACAGACTCTGATTCCCGTCAGAGCCATGTGGGATTTCTCAGCCCCGACGGCTCCTACCCAGACTTGAGTTTGCTACCAGCTCAATCGGGAAGACTGGGACCACACAGCCGAGTTTCGTCCACTAAATGGATGCGTCTCTGAGAGTGTTGTTCAATTTCCTGACCAACACTGCAGGTGTCTATATCTCTCACGCCTAGTTGACGCTCGACCTGTCTTGCAGTCTCAGACCAGAATGGAAATTTATAGCATTATCTTCATCATCCTCATTCTCATCAATCAGCATCAAAATAAAAAATCTCACATTCTGTGGCCCTTCATGCCCTGCTCTCATGGTGACCTCAATTTCAATGTCTGTCCATATCTATGACCTTGGTTTCATTCCGTTGGGGTCACTGGTATCAGCAAATTCATCGGGGCTGTCGTTGGACGGACGTGGACGCCCTCTGGAGGGAGAGCTCACTCACACCAACTCTGCGACTAAGCAGTTATTGTTGCCAGTAGGGGCCTTAGTAGGTTGGTGTACTGCATATACTGGATTGGAACAGGCGTCAATGAACACCACCAAAGTGATTTGGCAGCAGTGCAGTGTCTCCTCCAGTGAGTTGCCTCTTGATGACTTGACACTGACTGCTCCCTGTGGATTGCCGGTGCCGAGGCTGTGGTGGGCCAGGCTAGGCTGTGGCTGTGGACAGGGGTTTGTGGGTGCAGTGCCACTGAGGTGGCACAGAAGATGGGACAGCAAAAAAAAAAAATAAAATAAAATCTGTATGTCACAACTGATTTCTGTGCAAAATTCTGGCTGCTATCCTTAGCGAAGGGTGCAGTACCACATTTAGGTGCCACGCACTTTCTTCTTATTGGAGGGAGATTTTGGAAGGGGCGGGGGGGGGGGGGGGGGGGGGGGAGTAGTGATTAGATGGGAATGTTATATATACAGTTCGTTTACCGGCCAAAGCAAGTTTTTGTCCAGAGTTCTGCCATCCTTGTTGCCTGGGATTCTGTTCACCGCGCTCAGCGTCTGCTGCACACAGGTGCCGAAGGTCATTGTCATGTCTTGTCTGCCAAGATTATCACTCAAGGCCGGGGGTGGGGGGAGGGTGGTGGGATGGGGGGTAGGAGGGAAAGGGAGGGGGGGGAGGGGGGAGGTGGAAAGGTGGGGGGGGATGGGGGATGCAGGGGAGGGAAGGTGGGGGGAGAGAAAAAGTAGGCAAAGAGGATACTTTCTTTTTCTTTCTTTCCGAGTATGCAGGCTGATACTCCTGCGGACACTGCCTGTATCGACAGGCAGTGGAGGTTTGTGTGTATGACCAGAAAAGAGGATACGAAATGGAAGGCAGAGGAAAAGCATCGCAGAAGTTGACGGGTGATATAAGAGAATGACAGCGGGGTTTGAAAGAGGTAGATAAACTTGTCTACGCTTGACTAGGCCCATGGACCTGCAACCTTCCTGTCTCCTTGGTGCGCATGTCATCCAACACTGACTTCAACCTAAAATGTAAAGATGGAGCTTATGCATTTAGTTCTTTGTACATACACAGATCAATGAATTAATTCAAAATAAAATGTATACATCAATACTGTCACTTATCATAAACACGGACAGGTCAATAAATAAAGGAAAATACAAAGAGGAAAAAAATAAACGTTTCTAAATCAAGATCAATCCCACTAAGGAACTTCATTTTAAAATGAAATATTTGATTTTTTTTTCAAATCATGATCTTCTCCACTTGCCTTAGAATACTTTTTTTCCAGATATGAAATTTCACCCCAAAGTAAAGCATTCAAATAAATCATATTATCTTAACCCTCTTCAGTATGCACTTATCTGAGCTTAGTTACACCGAAAACCGTCGGCAAGGTAAGTAACTCCGTAATTTGAACATGGTTACCCAATTAAAAAATTAATTTAAAAGAGAGGAAGGAAATACCGAAATGAAAATAATTTTTAAAAATCTTACGAATATATATGTTGCTATATCGTAAGTTTGAAGAGTGTCACATGAGCCATTTACTCGGGAAATAAAAAAAAAATCTTCAGAACTTTCTTCCGAATTGTTGTTCATCATACCTGGAACTTCATCCCAGTCGAAATCTAGGTCACTCTAAGCTTCATTACCCAGCACTTTCACTAAGTCTTATGCCGTAAATCCTACAAAACACAGTATCTCCATCATCACTAAATCTCATTATAGAACGGCAGAACTCAAGGTTAGCCACGGTGAAAAAAAACGGCATTTTCGACCTCAAAACTTTAAAAAATTCATAACTCGAGACCCACGGCACGTATCGACTCGCGTTTTTTTGCAAACGGAAGTAAATGGCTACAGGAAGAAGGAAGTCACGTCCTCGCGAGACTTCCTTTTCTACGAGAAACATGGCGGCGCCCATTGTTGCCACGTTTTACCCAGGCGCTGGCGGGTGCTCAGCGTTTTGGCTGTGTGATTTCCAGCCGGGCACTAGCGGGCGCTCGATGGACAAGAGGGTTAATTTGATCTGTTCCTATTTAAAAACTTCATACATTAAAATAGAATTTTCAAACTGTTTCTCATCTGCTCTTCTAGCTTAATTTTTATCTCAGTAAATGAATTTCATGTCAAGATGAAAGCGTCAAAAAAATCAATCGTGATCTTTTCTCCTGGTTTCCAGCTTTTCCAGTTCGGGAAAGTTCCCGTCAAAATGAAATGTCAAGGTCAACCATGATCTTCTCGCTGGGTCTCGATCTGTCCCGTCCCCGTTAATGCCTTCTGAACCATCCTCCTCCCCGCGTCCTGGGCTCGATGGAGTTTGTGTTCTGAAAGGGAGAACATACTCTCGTTGCAGCATATCTCTAGAGGAACAGAATCGTAACATACTACTGACCTGACAGTGACTGGGTTTGTTAATTATGGTGGTGACTTCTTTTCTTTCTTTCCATGACCCAGTTCAGGCTTCAGCCTGAGAACAGCTTTTCCTTATTAGTCTCACGCTAATAGGACATACATCTTGACGTTCATCTTTTGGTTGATTGAACTTTGACCTCCCAGTTACAACTCTACCTTCTAAAGAACTTTTTCTCCCCTCAACAGTGTTTCCTTTCTTTATAGAAAATTAACTTCCAAGTAAAGATTCCCTCAATCTGACTTTTTTTTTCTTGCTTGGAACGTTATTGTCTTTGTCTTATTGGACTTTTTTTTCTTGCTTGGAACATTATTGTCTTTGTCTTTAAACAGACTTATTTCGCACAGAAAACGTCTCTTCAGAGAATTTTTCATCCTACAACATTCATGTCTTTGCACATACAAGACTGAACATCCAATCAAGACTTTCTCCCTGTAATGATTTGTTTTCCTCTGAAAAGAACACTAGTTTCTTTGGTGCATATACTAAATTTATCTCTCAATCATAATTCCCTCCCTTTAAAAACTTTTTTTTTTTTTTTTTTTTTTTTTTGAAGCGAGGAACAAAGGATATGAAAGGTTGTTACTGACAGGTTCTGCTTTACATTTGTGAAGCCAGTGTCTTTCCACGCTCACATTATAGAGGGACCGAAGATTCAGAACCTACCCCAAATCTGATCTTGTATATCGTCTGACTTTTTGTCACAGGGTAACATGATTAGAAGCAGGGCAGGGTGTTTGCAGACACAAGGCATCCATGTCTGAATCATGAACTAATGCCAGCAGCATGCAGCCTGAAGCATACAGCGCCTGAAGTGTGTTGCATTGCACACACCATGCACTTGCACAGAAACAAACCATTTTGGCATGTCTTGGTAGGTATTTTCCATATTTGGAAAGTTTCACCACGAAGAATTATTATTGAAAACTTGCCTTGTTTGTGTCATGGTAAACAGGCAAGATATATGACTGAACATATTTTCCTGGCTTCTGTACAAATCTATCAATCGACAAGTTTTCAAAATGGAGAGACTGATGGCAGAGAAAGAAGCAAAATTTAGAAAGAGTGGGGGTTAGTTGCCGCCAAGGACATTGACAAACAAAGTCCTGTACTTTGTCAATGTCCTTGGCGGCAACTAACCCCCACTCTTTCTTTTTTTTTTTTTTTTTTTTTTTTTTGTAATCAATCGACAAGTTTATCTCAGTTTCAAGTCCAAAACCTTCTCTTGCTCAGCTGCTTAGTCATTATAGAGTTGTGCCCCTTGTTTGACTAAACTCTCCTCTTCTTGATGGGAGTAAGAAAACAGACATGTGTCAACTATGCACCACAATGCCTACATTGCTGCAGTGCTAAACCTCAGAGTTACACACACACAAACACACACACACTGATGCTCAACATTACAAACCATAACTATGAGCCATTAGCCTGCAAGTTCACACATGCAATGCCACATAAAATATCTCGTTCTGAGGACCATGCTGCATATCACAATCACAATTTTGCAATCTGCCTGCAACACTCCGCAATGAGAAAAAAAAAAAATTATGCACGGTACCTTTCGCTTTCTTTGCCGCCATCTCCGACACCTGTTTTCTTTCTTTCCTTGCTTCTTCGGCTGCTTTGGCCAACAGATGGATCAGCGACCTCTGAAAGAGTTCAGAGTTGAATCTCAACACTGTGATGGCAGCGATGATGTCAGGCAGTAAGATCTACAACCTTTAATCATGTTAACAAAATAAGTATTATTGAAAAATCTTTCAGCCTTCATTTAGGTTTGGCTGTTGATAGAAAGGGACGTGTGTGTGTGCGTGTGTGTGTGTGTGAGTGTGTGTGTGTGTGTGTGTGTGTGTGTGTGTGTTGAGTGTATGTGTGTGTGTGTGTGTGTGTGTGTGTGTGTGTGTGTGTGTGTGTGTGTGTGTGTGTGTGTGTGTGTGTGTGTGTGTGTGTGTGTGTGTGTGTGTGTGTGTGTGTGTGTGTGAGTGTGTGCGTGAGTGATTCTCTGTGTGTGTGTGTGTGTGTGTGTGTGTGTGTGTGACTGTGTGTGTGTGTGTGTGTGTGTGTGTGTGTGTGTGTGTGTGTGTGTGTGTGTGTGTGTGTGTGTGTATGTGTGTGTGTGTGTGCTGATAAGAGAAGAGAAAGAGAATGAGCCACTTTTAAGAGAATGCAGAGAATTCAAGAGAATAAAGAGACACACACAGACACACAGAGAGGCAGACAGACAGAGAGAGAAAGAGCACATGTGTGACAGAAGAGCAAGATATATGGAGAGAATGTAAAGAAAAACAAAACCAAAACAACAAGAGTAGGATTAACAGCTTTGCTATCAGACAGCAAACAACAAAAGCACATTCTACTCACCTTCAGGTGCCCCCCCCCCCAATGTCTTCCAAGCTTCAAGTGGAAGCTTCCAGCATCCAAAAGCCGCATGGAGCAACAAAATTCCAGCCGCCAAAACCAAGCTGCTCACAGGAAAATGCCAAATCACGCTGTCCATAAGCGATGAAAAAAAAGTTAGTACCCCAACCTTTTTTTTTTCTTTCTTTTTGTGTGAGAAAAAAATCTTCAAGTATCCGAGCAGCAAGCACAAGCACAATGTATGCCATGTATGAACACACACATAAGTGCACATAAGCATTCACATGATGTTCTTGCATACATGCTTGCATACACACACATACATAGAGACACAGGTAAGTGTACGTGCAGACACACACACAGACATAGAGACACAGGTAAGTGTGCACATGAAGACATAAACAAACACCCATACATGCACATGCATGTTCACTCCTGTATACATGCATGTGAACACTGACATTTATGGAAGCACAATCGTATGCACACAGACAAACACACACACTGTCATGCACCATTTCAGTACCCCGTCAAAAAGCATTTTCCTTCACCTGAACACAGCTGCTTTTCTTCCCTCCAATTCAATTCTCAATCAAGCATTGCAGTTAGGTGACTCTTGTCTCCCAAGGAAATGTCCGGGTTATTAGAACCATCCTCAGTTGGGATTTCCCATATTTAACACAAACAACAAGAAGAGAGAAGACGACGATCCACCGACAGTATCATGACACACGGTCACACACAAAAGAGGAAACACCATAGGCAGATAATCACTTTAAAAGACAGCTAACTTCACCTCTCACAACACCTCCCATTCCTAGAATACTGGGTGTAACGGGCCTTTTTTCCCCTGTCTGTGGGTAAGCCATTTTAAGATTCCTATATTTTTTCAAACAGGCTTTTGCAGGAAAAAAAACAAAAAAAATCAACGATGATCTTGCTTTGAAATACTGGTTTTATGATGAAAGTGAAGATATGAATATGAAAATACACAAACAAGTGTGTGCACACACAGACACATATACACTGACTGCACACACACACACACACACACACACACACACACACACACATGCCCACTCACACACACACACACACACACACACACACACACACACACACACACCCACACACACACACACACACACACACACACACACAGAGACTTGTCACAGAACTGACACTACATTACATGCCCCATACTCCCATCACCCAGCCATTTTCACGCCACCGCCCCTCACCTCTTTCTTGTAGAAGAGGGCGTTCTTCAGCTTCTGTCGGATCACCTGCTTGATGTTCACCAGGAACTCCTTGGTACCCAGGGGACTGAAGCGTTCCCCAGAGGAAATCCACAGAGGCCCCCTCACTTGTCCCCCTTTGTTCTGGAGGCAGTCGTCTAACACTGGGGCTGAACAAGAAGCATCATGGACTTTACTGTCGGCTGAAGTGAGAAGTAATTTACTTATAAGGAGAATCATCCATAGGTTGCTTGCCTTCACCAGTGTTTCCATCTACGACTCCAGCTCACTATTGCTGGTATTATTTTCATCATTTATATAAATAAATTAAATAAATATATATATATATATATATATATATATATATATATATATATATATATATATCACTTGGTGATGACATTATTCTCATGAAGCAATTTTTCTTTTGGCATCGACCTAATGATGTCACTCCACTTTTGACATGACTACACAACCTGTCGTCCTTGAAAAAGAGCAGCTGCTTGAATTCTTGGAATATATTTGTTTATATTGCTTGTTTTGCCTTTTTAGTTCAATTGTGTGTGTGTGTGTGTGTGTGTGTGTGTGTGTGTGTGTGTGTGTGTTTTTATTTATATACATATATATATATATATATATATATATATATATATATATATATATAGAGAGAGAGAGAGAGAGAGAGAGAATGCTGAACAATTAAGTAGTAGGGGAAAAACAAGTGCAGGTTAACAATTCTTCCATCATTATAGCAATACTAGCAATGACTGGCAAAGATTTGAAACTGAGAGGAGAAAAAAAAAAATTAAAGAAGAAGTAAATGGGAAAATGTATATCATAAATATGAAAACCCTTCACTAGCTGCATGAGGAAACTATCGCAATCCCTCTCGAAGACAGATCTATATGTATCGCCTGCTCCGGGGCCTTTCGTCCGCTGGATCGGACTCATCAGGGAGACACGGCTCATATATATATATAGAGAGAGAGATAGATATATATATAGATATATATATATATATATACATTCCAAGAACTGGCCCTCAGCACTTGTGTCTTAAGAGGTTATCTTTTTACATTTTCTACTTTTCACATGAAAATGTAGCTTGTTTTGCTCTTTCATGATTTTCTTTTGCTTCTTAGGTGGCACCTTTGGTTAGTTTTTTGAAAACTCAACAAACATACTATGGTATTGCACACCAGCCTTTTTCTGGTTTAGCATTCTTCTTAAAACCAAAAAGGCAGTGGAGTCAAGTTACCACTTTCCGCGGTCACTGAGGAGAAACAACCAGGTTTCGAAATACCGGTATCTGACCAGAAGTTACATGTTAGTGAGTTTCCTCCCTATTGGAGACTGTCTCCCCCCCTTGAAGACTATAAGCTTGCTGAAGGCTCATTTTGAGAAGCATTTATTATTCCCCATTCACCCACTCAAGCACATATTATTAGTTAGGTGGAATTGTCTGCCACTGCAGATATGAATGCTTATATCCCCCCCCCCCCCCCCCCCCCCATCTTCAATCTAAGACATAAGAGCAAGCTTTGTTTATAATTGAATATTTCTTGCAGTCATTGCAACACCTAGCTGCTCTGTAAGTTGCTGGAACGGTGCTGGTACTTATCCTTGGAATTTATAAGTTCACTGTATCTATCTATCTATCTATCTATCTATCTATATATATATATATATATATATATATATATGTGTGTGTGTGTGAAGTTTTCTTTTCTTTCTTTCTTTTTTTCTTATTCCTTTTTGTTTTCAGTCAGGATGCTTTATCCTTAATAACACAAACCATAATTTACTCAAGTATGTGATTATAAGCACACACATCAGATTTGGGATGTCTCCTTCATTATCAGCACCATTGCTGCTTCGGACGTTTTCTCAGTTCAGGTAATAGTTAAGACTAAAACAACGCACAGTAATCTCCACTCTGACAGAAAAGAAATAAAAAAACCACCACCACCAACAACAACAAAAACAAACAAACATACAAAAGAAAAACACAAAATCTCACTATGCTAAGAACCATCACCCAACTCACTGTCTTCCAGGTCAGTGATTTCGTTCCCCTCCCCCAGTCGTAGGCTTTCTTGGCAAAGTTGCGCAGCTCCAGCCTTGCTGTGCACGCTTGTAAAAACTGCAGACAGAAACATCAGCGCCATGAATATAAAGACACATCCACAGACAGCATAGCGTGCAATGTAAAGAGCAAACAGTTGGTGGTACATCCCCCTGTCGGTGACACCACAAACACATGAGATCAGAGTGGAGTTTCACAGTCATGTGAACAGGTGGCTAGTGCGTAACGAGCTTGACTTTGAAGTGAAAGAATCCCAGGTTTGAAGTCTGAACTTGGAACGACATGTACTTTTTCAGTGTCTCTCCTCTGATGGGTTGCCTTGTGGCGGCATCTGTCTGTCTCAAAAGACAACGGTACTGCACCATGGGATCAGTCAGCTGTGGAGTTACAGCGCCTGCTGAGGCTGAACAGCCCGATCCATGAGCGGCAGACTCTGCTGCAGTTGCTGCAGGTGAAGTTTCGGTCATATGTGTCTGTGGATGCCGACGCAGTTCTTTCCTGTCTGCGGTGCCTCCATTCTTCCCACTGGGCCTCTCTCCTCTGCTCTGCTTGTTTGA
>JADBJO010000611.1:490454-530454 GCA_016801955.1 Conus betulinus | reverse complement strand
ACTCACTCACACACACACACACACACACACACACACACACACACACACACACACAGATATACCACTGTACTAACAATCTTTAGAGTGGGTGCTGAAGCGTGGATGAAGATGTCCCGTGTTCCATTCTTGAAAGCACAGGCTGTGATGATCCGCGGCTGTCTGGTGAAGATGCTCTTGGTGGCTGTCAACATCACACATATCCAGGTCACCACTTCCGCTCATCACTGTTCTTTTCTGCCCTTCCTATCAACAACTAGCCACTGTGCTGCCACCATCCAATCACAGACAGCAGCAAACCATCCCAGAATCACTACTGCATTCTTTTTTTTCATGCACAGAAACACACAACCCGTCATGGATAATCTTAAGGGAACGTCAAACGGGAACATTCTGAACATTTTCCAGCCGCCTTCTATTTTATGTCTGTAACTGGTGCGTCTCAAGAGCTCCACACATTTCTGCCACATGCCCAGCCTGTAAAAGAGGAGCTAAAAACTCTGAAACACATGTCTAATTAGAAACAGTGGCTTTCTTCATGATGGGACTGTCCAACATATTCAACTCTCTTAGAAACAGTGGTTCCCCCACAGAGATAGGGACTGTTTAAACATGTTCAGGTTGGCCACAAACAGTGGTTCCCCCACAGAGACAGCACTGTTAAACATGTTCAGGTAGGCCACAAACAGTGGTTCCCCAACAGAGACAGCACTGTTAAACATGTTCAGGTTGGCCACAAACAGTGGTTCCCCAACAGAGACAGCACTGTTAAACATGTTCAGGTAGGCCACAAACAGTGGTTCCCCCACAGAGACAGACTGTTACACATGTTCAGGTAGGCCACAAACAGTGGTTTCCCCCACAGACACAGGACTGTTAAACATGTTCAGGTAGGCCACAAACAGTGGTTCCCCCACAGAGACAGACTGTTACACATGTTCAGGTAGGCCACAAACAGTGGTTCCCCCACAGACACAGGACTGTTAAACATGTTCAGGTTGGCACAAAACAGTGGTTCCCCCACAGAGACAGACTGTTACACATGTTCAGGTTGGCCACAAACAGTGATTTCTTTTGGGATGGAATCATTCAACATGTCATACTTGGCCAGAAACAGTGGTTTTCTTCCAGATGAGATTGCTCAACAGGCCAAAAATGCCTTGCCCCCTTTAGGAGCATTTTTGAGTATGGAAAAAAAAAAAACATGTGACTCCAAAGGTCATTTGATATTCCCAGATGGCTGCCCATAAGGAAAACTGTCCAGTCTTTCTGTCTCTCTTTTACTTCTTTTCTTTCCTAACCTTTGCCAACTCTTCTGAGATCTAGGGAAGGATGATCACACCTGCTTTTCACTGCTATTCAGTTGTTCAGCTGAACAGGCCTGTTTCTCCCTCTGAACTCTGAGACTGTAGCTCAAATCTCCAGATGAACAGCAAATGTTCCTATTGTTTCAGTCTGAATGACGCCAGAACGTTCTATGAAAGGAAGCCCACAGCGCGGCCCTGTCATGTCTCAGAGCAGACTGGAGTTTGACGGCATCACCATCATCTCCTTGGTCGTTACAAAAAGAGAACACATGCAGAGAGTGGGTTTAGAGAGGTGGAAACAACAACATGGACAATTAGCATGTCAGTATGTCGGTGACTGCACTAGGAACGTTGCAAGCCGATCCCAACACTGACTACCTCACAGTGCAGCTCTACAATTATGAGTCACAGCAGAGAGTCCACTCTACAATTATGAGTCAGAGCTGGTGAGTCACAGCTGAGAAACAAAAAAAAATCAGTGACAACTGAGAGCAATGCTGCAAAGTAACGTCATGCTTGCACACACAAACACAGATGGGACAGAACATGAAAAAGCAAATCATGTTATGAACAGTTTCGCTCATGTACTATTTAGACCCACATATACATTTACAATATTATACACCATATACATTTACAATGTACACCATATACTTTTACTATGTACACCATATACATTTGGACAGTTGCGAAAAAAAAAGGATCATATATTTTTATGTTTCAAAGACCCTGTTTATTTCTCTCGTTCTGAGAGACCCAATTTCTAAGTCACAGTTACTTGGCATCCTATTAATTGTGAGGATGATGGAACTGAAACAATGAAACAATTCAAAACAAGAGAAACACCCAAACGACCAGACAAATGAAAAATGATGAGAGCCAAGTGATACACTACTCACCTGAACCTGGACGAGATCGTCTTGACCTCACAGACCCCACCGACACACCTGATGTAGGTCTGCAAACAAACACAGCACTGTGTATGAACACATTCACACACACACACACACACACCACACACACACACACACACACACACACACACATGCACACACACACACACACACACACACACACACACACACACACACACACACACATATGCACACACACACACACACACACACACACACACACACACACACACACACACACAGATAAGCACACATGCGCACACACACACACACTCTCTCTCTCACACACACACACACACAGACGCAAACATGCAAACTTACGTAAAGATACAAATCATCACAGCCACATCTATGTTTGAATGTTGTCCAATAGAAGACAGTGATGACCCAGAACTGTAACAGACAGTGACGGCCCAGAACTGTGGTGGACAGTTATAGAAGACAGTGAAGGCCCAGAACTGTAGTGGACAGTGAAGGCCCAGAACTGTAGTGGACAGTTATAGAAGACAGGACAGAAGGCCCAGAACTGTAGTGGACAGTTATAGAAGACAGTGATGGCCCAGAACTGTAGTGGACAGTTATAGAAGACAGTGAAGGTCCAGAACAGAACTGTAGTGGACAATGAAGGCCCAGAACTGTAGTGGACAGTTATAGAAGACAGTGATGGCCCAGAACTGTAGTGGACAGTTATAGAAGACAGTGATGGCCCAGAGCTGTAGTGGACAGTGAAGGCCCAGAACTGTAGTGGACAGTGAAGGCCCAGAACTGTAGTAGACAGTTATAGAAGACAGTGAAGACCCAGAACTGTAGTGGACAGTTATAGAAGACAGTGAAGGCCCCAGAACTGTAGTGGACAGTTATAGAAGACAGTGAAGGCCCAGAACTGTAGTGAACAGTTATAGAAGTCAGTGAAGGCCCAGAACTGTAGTGGACAGTGAAGGCCCAGAACTGTAGTGGACAGTTATAGAAGACAGTGAATGCCCAGAACTGTAGTGGACATTTACAGAAGACAGTGATGGCCCAGAATTGTAGTGGACAGTTATAGAAGACAGTGATGGCCCAGAACTGTAGTGGACAGTTATATAGAAGACAGTGATGGCCCAGAACTGTAGTGGTGACAGTAGTGGACGAAGGCCCAGAACTGTAGTGGACAATGAAGGCCCAGAACTGTAGTGGACAGTGATGGCCTAGAACTGTAGTGGACAGTTATAGAAGACACATGAAGGCTCAGAACTGTAGTGGACAGTGATGGCCTAGAACTGTAGTGGACAGTGATGGCCCAGAACTGTAGTGTGGACAATGAAGGCCCAGAACTGTAGTGGACAGTGATGGCCCAGAACTGTAGGTAGGGACAGTTACAGAAGACAGTGAAGGCCCAGAACTGTAGTGAACAATGAAGGTCCAGAACTGTAGTGGACAGTTACAGAAGACAGTGAAGGCCCAGAACTGTAGTGGACAGTGAAGGCCCAGAACTGTAGTGGATAGTTATAGAACTGTAGTGGACAGTTATAGTGATGGCCCAGAACTGTAGTGGAGAGTGATGGCCCATAACTGTAGTGGACAGTGATGGCCCAGAAACTGTAGTGGACAATGAAGGTCCAGAACTGTAGTGGACAGTTACAGAAGACAGTGAAGGCCCAGAACTGTAGTGGACAGTGATGGCCCAGAAACTGTAGGGGACAGTTATAGAAGACAGTGATGGCCCAGAACTGTAGTGGACAGTTATAGAGTGGACAGTGATGGCCCAGAACTGTAGTGGACAGTGATGGCCCAGAACTGTAGTGGACAATGAAGGCCCAGAACTGTAGTGGACAGTGATGGCCCAGAACTGTAGTAGGGACAGTGATGGCTCAGAACTGTAGGGGACAGTTATAGAAGACAGTGATAGCCCAGAACTGTAGTGGACAGTTATAGAAGACAGTGATGGCCCAGAACTGTAGTGGACAGTGAAGGTCCAGAACTGTAGTGGACAGTGAAGGCCCAGAACTGTAGTGGACAGTGGACAGTTAGTGATGCCCAGAAGACAGTGAAGGCCCAGAACTGTAGTGGACAGTTATAGAAGACAGTGAAGGCCCAGAACTGTAGTGGACAGTTATAGAAGACAGTGAAGGCCCAGAACTGTAGTGAACAGTTATAGAAGACAGTGAAGCCCAGAACTGTAGTGGACAGTGAAGGCCCAGAACTGTAGTGGACGGTTACAGAAGACAGTGATGGCCCAGAACTGTAGTGGACAGTTACAGAAGATAGTGATGGCCCAGAACTGTATTGGACAGTTACAGAAGACAGTGAAGGCCCAGAACTGTAGTGGACAGTGATGGCCCAGAACTGTAGTGGACAGTGAAGGCCCAGAACTGTAGTGGACAATGAAGGCCCAGAACTGTAGTGGACAGTGAAGGCCCAGAACTGTAGTGGACAGTTATAGAAGACAGTGAAGACCCAGAACTGTAGTGGACAGTTATAGAAGACAGTGAAGGCTCAGAACTGTAGTGGACAGTGAAGGCCCAGAACTGTAGTGGACAGTTATAGAAGACAGTGATGGCCCAGAACTGTAGTGGACAGTTACAGAAGACAGTGAAGGCCCAGAACTGTAGTGGACAGTTATAGAAGACAGTGAAGGCTCAGAACTGTAGTGGACAGTGAAGGTCCAGAACTGTAGTGGGCAGTTTGCATCAAATTCAAAGGGAGGGAAGCAGGAGGATTCTTGTGGACAGTGTTAAAGAGTGTAGCCACTCTCACAACTGAACAAGTGAATCACTCACGACAAGAAGGGGACAAAGGGCGTTGGTGACGCAGAAACAAACAACAATCAGACAACGTTAACCGCCACCAACACAGAAAGCCTGCAAATATGGGGTGCAAGGAAGGGGGCACGGAGTAGTGGGTAGTGGAAAAGGGGAACAACCAATACCCATGAACCGTTAATAACAAACTTCCACCCACTTCCTAATCCAACCCTCAGGTGAGGGGCGAAGAGGCAATGATTTGCCGAGGCGGAATGAGCGTATTTGGAGAAGAGTGGTGAGGAATCAAAAGGTAAGATAATGTCGCTCATAGCCCAGCTGACCACAAAGGGCCATATGAGGAATCAAAAAGAAACTAGAGGAGCAAGCAAAGAAGGGTGGGGAAGAAGGGACAGAGGTGGGAGAAGAGGGGGAACGGGTGGAAGTGTGACCTCTACTCTCACGATCTGATGGACTGTCGGCACCAGGACTTCAACAAGATAAGCCGGGTATGGCTATCTCCAAAGAAGACAGTGATGGCCCAGAACTGTAGTGGACAGTGAAGGCCCAGAACTGTAGTGGACAGTGATGGCCCAGAACTGTAGTGGCCATCACTGTTCAGCAGTCTGAATGTTATGCTGCTAACACAGCTCAGAAGACAAGACAGCGGAAAAGGTCACAATTACAATAAATACAGTAATAAAAACAACAATTAAGAATGGACACAAAGCAAACAAAAAAATATCCTTAAAAAGAAAAGCTCTCCAACAGATGATAATTCACATACAAAAGAACGTTCTAACCAAGGCATCAGGAAGACAGGTCCATGCCAATGAACAAAAAATTACAAACGTCAAGCGCCTATGTCTACCCACTGCTTCTTTTGATGGGGGCACTTGCTGGTCGTCCTTTTCTCTCTTGGTATCCCTGGGAGTGGCAGGGTCCCACAGTGTCTCATCCGCAATGAATTTGGCGTCAATCTTTGGCTTGGAGCCCCTGTTGCTGTGAGACAGCACTGAAGCTGAGACAGGTCTCCGTCGCATGTGGGGTCTGTTTGCACGCGCCATCCTACCGTACACAAGGTTTGCGTGCGGTAGTCGCTGAAGGTAAGGAGAAGGAGGTAGCCTGCATAAATGAAAATGGGCAGATGATTCTGATGGTCTCAAATCAAATGTGACTGTGTTAGCCAAAAAAACAACAACAACAACAAAAAAAAAACAACCCAACACCAAATACATTGTTCTTTCAGATTTGGTTTTCTTTCACAATTGGAAAAAAGTTTTTTAAAACTCATGTTATATACATGTTACAAAACTACCTCAGTCTTCCTCTTGAAGTAGGTTACTTTCAAATAAATATTCAAATTTGTCTCTGTGTCTCTCTGAAGCTTTTTTTTTTTTTTTTTTTAGATTCTGTCCTTTTCTGTCATTCATTTCTCTTGTTGAACCCTACTGGTTTGACAAAGTGGCCAAAATGGGGGTGGGGGTCAAATTTGTCTCGTGTCTCTCTGGCTCTTTTTTAAATCCTGCCCTTATCTGTCGTTTCTCTTATTGATTCCTACTGGTTTGACAACGAGGTATATAACTGTCAAAATGGAAGGGGGGGGGGGGGGGGGGGGGGGGGGGGGGGGGGGGGGGGGGGGGGGGGGGGGGTACATGTATTTTTTCTTGATTTGTTTTCACTTTGACACTTTCAGAGAGAGAGTGTATTGCACAATACAAATCATCCAGACAATCCTCTGGTGTACCATAAAATTATACCCACTGTATTATTCAACAATGTTTACACTACAATGAATGTAATGACCTGCTTGCATGTATATATTTTGTTTATTATGACTATTTGCTCCAAGTGAAGTACCATTATGCACAGTCCATATAATGCCCTCAACATAGGTGGTTATCAAAAAATAATGCTGATAAATACCAAGTTTCTCTTAAGTTGTAAAGTCAATGTTCCTCTACTTTTTATTTTAATTTCCTTCAGTTACTTTTTTTTCTCTTCAGTCACATAACTTTTTAAAGTCTCTTCTCTGGTCTTTTTTCAGCTCTCCTGTATCTTATACCCTTACGCAACATGTTTTGTTCATGTCCTATTCAAGTTCTCAGTAAACAAAACGTTTAGCCAAGAATGGTCTCTCGACTGACCAAGGCAAAAGCTCTTCAAACTAACCAGCAGAAGAAGAAGATGATCTGTACTCACTCCTTCTCTGTGCGAATCTCTGACTTCTGTCTCCTGAGCTCATCCAGGTACTGAGCCACCAACAGATCCTCGTATGACACCATGCCTGATTTGGAGCGATTAAACATGTGTGCCCCCTCGCTGCACAGTCTGTTGCCTGTCGGAGGGTCTTCCGCTGGCAGGACGGCCGCTGCTCGGACGTTGGCTGCGTCGCCTGTGGGCAGAAATGATCGTAAGACCACTGAGCTGCTGTGTCAGGTTAAAACAAACAACAAAAAAAAACAAAACCAAAAAAAGAAGAAAGGGTGACTGGGTAAGCCAAATAGGAAAAGTGAGAGGATGGAGGGGATGCAAGGGAGCGGGGAGAAGAGGGAGAGAAAGGAGGGAGAGAGAGGCAGGGAGAAAAGGGGGAAGATGAGACAGGGCTAGGGCTAGGGGGGGGGGGGGAGAGGGAGAGAGAGAGAGAGAGAGAGAGAGAGAAAGAAAGGTAAGGTAAGGTAATGTTGCTTATAGCCCAGCCGACCACGAAGGGCCATATCAGGGCTGTTCACCGCATTGACGTCAACTCACAAGTCATTCATTCACACAACCCTTAAAATACACATCTTCTAAAAACACACACCGGAAATTTGGTTACAAACCTTTCCACTGTAAAATCTCAGATCAGATGAAAAATGTGAATCTTTCAAAAATTCAAAGATCACATCAGGTGGAACATCTCTGAACAAAGTGTTCATGGAATCTGGAGGAAGCTTGACTGACCAACAGACAGACAGGCAGGCAGACAATGTGACTGAGAAGAAATGGAGACAGAGATCAAGAAACTGAGACAGAGGGATAGAAAATGAGACAAGACTAAAATGGGATCAACAAACAAAGTCAAAGAACCACAAGAACAGGCGCATGATACAGTAGACTACAAGAATAAAACACAGACAATCAATCAACAGCACATATCTCAAAGAAGAAGCGTGTGTGTGTGTATGTATGCGTGTGTGTGTGTGTGTGTGTGTGTGTGTGTGTGTGTGTGTGTGTGTGTGTGTGTGTGTGTGTTTGTGAGAGAGAGAGAGAGAGAGAGAGAGAGAGAAAGAGAGAGAGAGACAGAGAGACAGACAGACAGAGACACAGAGAGAGAGAGAGAGTGAGTGAGTTTGCTGTGCTTTCTAAAAAAATTATTTCATTACCAAGGCCTGGCTGATCAGGAAAAAAAGCTCTCAAGCCAATATATCACAAAGTCTGATGTGACTGAATATAAGTTACACGGCAATAGTAGTTGTAGTAGTGGCAGTAGTAGAAGCAGTAGTAGTAGTAGTAGTAGTAGTAGTAGTAGAATAGTACACAACAACAACAACTACTGTTACTGGAAGATTATCACGATCTGCACACTCAGCACTAGCGAGCTGGATTCCGTTGACTGCTAACGTGGACAAACGACAACTACCTGGGTTTCGATAAAACCGATGGTCAACATACCTTGTAAATCGAAACTACAATATAACAATTTGGAAGAATTATACCATATCGGCAAGTCCGTGCAAGATTTCAACAAGCACTTGTCGTCTGCGCGGGTGCTCCCGCGGTTTTGATTGACCAGTGTGTCACTGACCGCAGCAAACTCGACCAGTGCAAGAAATATATTCAGCATTCCGTTAAATCCACGATAATCACAGAGCATTAAAGACGCTAAATTTTCTTACCCTTGTCCAGAATCTCCCCCCATCTGAATGCTAAATGTGGACGTTTTCCCCCCTGCTTCCATCCGCTGCCATGTTGATTATTTGGGTGATCGCCTAGGAGAGATGACGTCATAGAGACTCGCAGAAAATGTAGGAAACAGTTAGATCACAACTGGATATTTTCTTATGTCTAAATCACTTCCTTTTTGATAAATTAAGGTTTCTGCATAAATATTTTCCTTTAATATTTTTAATGACCGTAAAAAAAGGAAGTGGGTGTTCCTGCTGGTTCTTCTGCACTCAGCATGTTAATGGCGGCCATCTCTGCTGTAGTCTTGCGGTGTTGAGTATCTGCAGTCTGCTACTCGAGAAAGTTGCACTGAGTTTGCTTAGCGTGTGTTAATGCGCGCACAGATAAGTCGGTGAGTTGTTTATGTTGTGTTCATTTCTTTTATTAGTTTTTACAAGTGAGTAGAAGGTGTGGGGGGCGTTTCATCTGACACGAGATTCGCGACCGGCAGTATGCAGTGATTTACAGTGAGTTTCAGGGAATCATGACTGACTAACAAACAGGCCAGCTAACAACACTTTAAAAGACAAAGAGAACCATGAAAATGCTACTGAAGGGAGAATCATCCGAGAAGAAGCGGCAGTGTAAATTGGTATACTAGGTATGCATAATTTCATTCAATAAACCCATTTGTGTACATTGTCTGTGTGTGTGTGTGTGTGTGTGTTTCTTTCACTGCCATGTCAACAGTCACCCTCGTTCAGTAATGCCAACTGTATGCCTGTTTGTAGATTACTACCTGCACTGCCAGGAAATACACACCTTGTAGAACTGCATGTCACTTCATTGTCTGTTGTGTAGCCACAATCAACACTGATTATTTTGCTACAGAATAGAGTGTTTCCATGAACCGGCTGCCCGACTTAAAAAAAAAAAAAATCTTTTTCTTTTTTTCTATGTCGGCTTTAAATTGCTCTTCAGGTTGCATGCATAGAACACAACATTTGCTCTGGATCACATTTACACACCCCCTGCCCACTAACTGGATTGGAGGGGACGAGAAGTGATGGACAGGCATCCTACTGATGCTCTCTGGCACCCCCGCATTGAAAACATTGAAAACAGGCTGATGCAGTATAGTTACCAGTATCATTACTGAAAATACAGGGTAGTCTGGCACTTTTCAGAGTCACAAATCGTGTTATTGGTGTATGATTAAATCAGTAATTTACAGCCTTTAATTAATTGCAGTTATTCTTTGGATATTAAAGAAAATATTGTGCTTGTGGTCATATCATTCTTAATGTGGCCAAAGATAATTTCTTCTTGTAGACTTGTGACGATAAAGTATTGAACAATTTGAAGTTGATGACAGGACTTGTTTTTTCTGGATCCTCTTCACCACCGTTAGACGGGTCTCCACGATCATTAGGCTGAGTATTCTTCACAATTCTGGCATGAGATCCCAGGAATCATTGAGAAATTATTAATCAGTCCTTTCTTTCTTTCTTTCTTTTGAATTAAGACTAGGGTCCATAACTGTAGATGAAGACTTAGCAAGAATTCTTTTGCGGAGGACCCTGATTTTTTTTTTTTTTTTTTTGTACACTTCAGATTTAGGAGTGGCCTGAAGAGTAAGACAAGATGCCTGTGGCAAAGGGGGACGGAATGCGAGGACTGGCAGTCTTCATATCAGACATCAGAAACTGTGAGTTAGATTTTCATTATTTTTTTGTGTTTCTGTTTCTCTTGCCTGGCCCTGAGTCGTCAGACTCGGATGATAACTTTGGTAATTCTTTAAAGACGTATTGATTTACATTTTTCTTTGTTATTTTTTTTGTAAGGTGAAACTAAACCAGCTGTTAATTTAAGATTGATATACTTTTTGACTTTAAAAAAAGTTTGGAAGAAAATGTATAAGATCTGTTTTAAGGTGTTCTTGTCATGACATGTTCATTTGTTATTTTTGTGTGTGTGTGGGGCATTGCAGTCTTTCAGTGTTCTGTCAAATATGTCACATGGAGCTCCTGTGATTCTGGTGATTGATTGGTGAGACTGGAGAACTCTCCTCATATCCAAGGATTTTCAGATTAATATCTACCCCCCAACCCCCTCTTCCCCCCAACCCGCCCTTCCCCTTGAATGGACTTGCATGGATTTTACTTCCACGGTGTGACAGCCCTGATTAGTGATATGTCATAAAGTAACTTAGCGGTGGGCTTGGTTTTAATTAATATAAACAGCAAGAAATGAGATGCACAAAGTGATCATAAGGTTGTCCCACAATAATGGATATTGTTCAAGATCTGTAATCACGTTATATGCTTGACTGTTTAGACAAAGCATTCTTAATGTGTATGTCTTTTTCAAAAATTCAAAATAGAGATTAAAGTGTGCATGCCTGTGTGTGTGAGAGAGTGTGTGTGTGTGTGTGTGTGTGTGTGTGTGTGTGTGTGTGCATGCGCGCGCGTGTGTGTGCATGCGCGCGCGTGTGTGTGTGTGAGTGTGTGGAGTTATTTTCTTTTGGATGCTTCCTGCAAACTATAGATATCATGAAACCACAGAAGAGTCTTCAGAAAGTTCTGCTCAGATTCAATTTCAGTCCAGGTGGCTTAACCTCCCCCCCCCCAGGGCATTGCCCGTGGACCCCAGCGTTTTTCAGAGATTTGTCAAGTCAGCTGGTCTCCAGCATGTTTGATGCATATTCAATGTTGATGTTTTCTGTTCCCATTTTCAACAATTTTACGATTCATTTATTGTTCTGGGCCCCTTTCACTTCATAAGGTGGAACGTATTATTTTCAGTAATGCTAGCTTGTTTGTTTGTTCTTCGCTATCTTTCTTGAACTTGGCTAGAGTTCTATTTCTGGTTTCTCCCTGTATCCCAGGTGGGTTCAGGTCCTGAGTGGTGGTGGTGATCAAGTGAGGAACAGAGTGTGTCATAGTGACTGTGTCCATAGTGGCAGCCGTTCAGGTCTGCGCCTTATGCTGTGATGATGCACTGACTTAAGTGTAAATCAATGTGTTGGCAGGCAAGAGCAAAGAAGCGGAAGTGAAGCGAATCAACAAAGAACTGGCCAACATTCGATCCAAGTTTAAAGGTAAAAATGACTTTTGAGTTCCATCTTGCTTCCCCTTCATCTTTTTTTTTCCCCCCCCCAGAAGTTTTGACTTTTGGGAAAAAAAAACTTACTACATATCTGAACTGCATATTCAATATTTGGGTGAAAACAAAAGTCTGCCTGTGCTATGGTTAAATTTTTTTTTTTTTTTTTTTTTTTCATCTGTAGATCTTGCTTAAAGATGAAGTTGTATTTTCTTCACAGACGACTTTCTCATAGATTTACACTCACCAGTTACCATCAGGATTTGCTGAGCATAATTGTTAACTGGAGATACATTTTATGTTAACAACAGTGTTATGGTATACCTCCTGACATATGGTATACCTGGTTTGAGTCAGCTGAAAGTAGTGATACTGATGACTACTATCAGTAGTCTAATAGATTTGTTCTAAAAGATGTTAACTGTCCTGCCTGAAACTCCATTTTTTTCTTAGTTGTTTGTGTATCTCTGTCTGAGTGTATTGTGGCTGTGGCTGTGCGTTTGTGCGTGCAAGAGTGAGTGAGTGTGTGTGAACAGATTTGCTCTTCACTGCTTACACTCAAAGAGCTGAGAAGTTGCTGTGTGCATATGAGAACTTTTGCAGACATACTTGAAATACACACTCAGGCTTGCACAGGTGCACCCCACACATGAAGGTTTTTTCCTGTAGGGCATAGTTTTTGCCTACGATTTATCATAATGTGTGACAGTGGTATTCAGAGCAGTGTTCAGGTTGATGGAACGCTTTGTGTGCTTTACAGGAGACAAGACCTTGGATGGCTATCAGAAGAAGAAGTATGTCTGCAAGCTTCTCTTCATCTTCCTCCTGGGCCATGACATTGACTTTGGCCACATGGAGGCCGTCAACCTGCTCAGCTCCAACAAATACACGGAGAAACAAATTGTGAGTCACTGTCACTGTGTTAACCTTACTGTCGGCCTGACTCTCTTCTTCAGGTGTGTTCTTCACGCTCTCAGAATACAAACTGAATCTGAAGGTGTTTTAAGGGGTAAATTTCTTTGATCAGTGTGTTTGTCTTTGACCGGTCACCAAGGAGAAGTGGACAGCACTGTGGACTTGCAGGCAAAGAAGTCATTGGTTCGCATCCCATCAAAGGCACTGGGACTCTCTGGCCCGTTGAGGCTCCTGCCTAAAGTGCTGTGTGGGAAGATCGTAATCATATTCTGGAATTTTCTTGACATAGTGGACACTTCTTTAGATCCTTATATCTCCAGAACAACATTGTAGATGTCGGTATATCTCGCAGACTGGCTTGTCGCCAGGATGTATTGTGAAACAGACGTGACCTGTCCTGTCATGTGGCCTCTGACTGGACTAAAGCTCGCTGCTGCATCACTGTCGTCATTCTCATCCTCTTGTATCATTGCACACACAAGTGTCAGATCCTGGGGCTCTTCATGCCCTGCCCAACTGGTGACTCCAGTTTCAAGTTCCTCACCATTTCCTTGTCTGTGGTGAAGCCAGCAGCACTGGCAAATTCACAGGGATTGTTTTGGACGAAAGGATTTGGTGGCGCCCTCTACTGGGGGACAGTCACATACTTGGAAGTCCATGACTAAGTTATTCTGGTCAGTAAAGAGCTTGGGAGGTGTATCAGTAAAGAGCTCAGGAGGTGGTGTCCTGCCTATGTTGGTTCAGAGTAAGCACCTGTTTAACATTACCAAAATGACTGGGCTGCAGTGCAGTGTCTCCTGAGGTGGGTTGCCACATGGTGCCTGATGCTGACTGCTCCCCTTGGCCTGTAGTGCTGGGGCTGTCACACGATAGAACTGGGTGTGGCTGTGAGTAGGGGCTTTTAGTGAGTGCCCAGGGAGTTGTGTCACCTGGTAGGGAGGAAGGGACACTGTGAGTGCCCAGGGAGTTGTGTCACCAGGTGGGGGAAAGGGACACTGTGTGTGCCCAGGGAGTTGTGTCTTCTGGTAGGGAGGAAGGGACACTGTGAGTGCCCTGGGAGTTGTGTCACCAGGTAGGGGCGGTGAGTGCCCTGGGAGTTGTGTCACCAGGTAGGGAGGAAGGGACACTGTGCGTGCCCAGGGAGTGTGTGTCACCAGGTAGGGAGGAAGGGACACTGTGTGTGCCCTGGGAGTTGCGTCACCAGGTAGGGGGGGAGGGACACTGTGCGTGCCCTGGGAGTTGTGTCACCAGGTAGGGAGGAAGGGACACTGTGAGTGCCCTGGGAGTTGTGTCACCAGGTAGGGAGGAAGGGACACGGTGAGTGCCCTGGGAGTTGTGTCACCAGGTAGGGAGGAAGGGACACTGTGCGTGCCCTGGGAGTTGCGTCACCAGGTAGGGGGGAGAGGGACACTGTGCGTGCCCTGGGAGTTGTGTCACCAGGTAGGGAGGAAGGGGACACGGTGAGTTCCCTGGGAGTTGTGTCACCAGGTAGGGAGGAAGGGACACTGTGCGTGCCCTGGGAGTTGTGTCACCAGGTAGGGAGGAAGGGACACTGTGCGTGCCCCTGGGAGTTGTGTCACCAGGTAGGGAGGAAGGGACACGGTGAGTGCCCTGGGAGTTGTGTGTCACCAGGTAGGGAGGAAGGGACACTGTGCGTGCCCTGGGAGTTGTCACCAGGTAGGGAGGAAGGGACACTGTGTGTGCCCTGGGAGTTGTGTCACCAGGTAGGGAGGAAGGGACATGGTGAGTGCCCTGGAGTTTGTGTCACACCAGGTAGGGAGGAAGGGACACGGTGAGTGCCCTGGGAGTTGTGTCAACAGGTAGGGAGGAGGGGACACTGTGCGTGCCCTGGGAGTTGTGTCACCAGGTAGGGAGGAAGGGACACTGTGCGTGCCCTGGGAGTTGTGTCACCAGGTAGGGAGGAAGGGACACTGTGCGTGCCCAGGGAGTTGTGTCACCAGGTAGGGAGGAAGGGACACTGTGCGTGCCCTGGGAGTTGTGCACCAGGTAGGGGGAAGGGGGACACGGTGAGTGCCCTGGGAGTTGTGTCACCAGGTAGGGAGGAAGGGACACGGTGAGTGCCCTGGGAGTTGTGTCATCAGGTAGGGAGGAAGGGACACGGTGAGTGCCCTGGGAGTTGTGTCACCAGGTAGGGAGGAAGGGACACGGTGAGTGCCCTGGGAGTTGTGTCATCAGGTAGGGAGGAAGGGACACTGTGAGTGCCCTGGGAGTTGTGTCACCAGGTAGGGAGGAAGGGACACGGTGAGTGCCCTGGGAGTTGTGTCACCAGGTAGGGAGGAAGGGACACGGTGAGTTCCCTGGGAGTTGTGTCATCAGGTAGGGAGGAAGGGACACAGTGAGTGCCCTGGGAGTTGTGTCACCAGGTAGGGAGGAAGGGACACGGTGAGTGCCCTGGGAGTTGTGTCATCAGGTAGGGAGGAAGGGACACTGTGCGTGCCCTGGGAGTTGTGTCACCAGGTAGGGAGGGAAGGGACACGGTGAGTGCCCTGGGAGTTGTGTCATCAGGTAGGGAGGAAGGGACATGGTGAGTGCCCTGGGAGTTGTGTCACCAGGTAGGGAGGAAGGGACACGGGTGAGTGCCCTGGGAGTTGTGTCACCAGGTAGGGAGGAAGGGACACGGTGAGTGCCCTGGGAGTTGTGTCACCAGGTAGGGAGGAAGGGACACGGTGAGTGCCCTGGGAGTTGTGTCACCAGGTAGGGAGGAAGGGACACGGTGAGTGCCCTGGGAGTTGTGTCACCAGGTAGGGAGGAAGGGACACGGTGAGTGCCCTGGGAGTTGTGTCATCAGGTAGGAGAGGAAGGGACATGGTGAGTGCCCTGGGAGTTGTGTCATCAGGTAGGGGGGAAGGGACACGGAAAATGAGACTGGGGCGAAGTGTGTTTGACTCCATTTTCAATATTTACGATGCACTGTTCTTGGTGTTGGATGAGACTGTGTCCATTTTTTTCCTCCCCCTTACCCTACCTAACCTTTAGGTTTCTGTGCTCTTTACTATGCTGCTTTGTGCTGAAGGACTAGAACTTTGCAAATATTATTCCATTTCCTCGTACTCTGACATGAAACCATACAAGAGAATGAGCATTTCTGTCTCTTTAGCAAGGACACCTGAAGTGTGGATGTGTCAAAAGCAATGTTAGCCTCGGCATTCCGTAATGTTGGTTACTTCAGAAAGGAATTTTCTCTTGTTTATTGCCTCCAACTTCCATATCTTTTTTCCCCATTTTTTGCATTCTTTTGTTTAGGGTACTTCAGTCCTTTTTTTTTCTCCTTATGCTCTTGTTTTCTCCCATGATTTAACTATATGTTGTACAATTAGATGTGTAACGTGTACAAAGCGTAATACACCATCCATGTTTTATGTTTTGTTTTTAGAATAACTGACACAGACTAGAAACAGATTCTAAATACATAATGCCACCTGCCCAAAGTGTTTTAAAGATTAATATAGCAGACTATTTCTATGTGAAGTCTTATGAGAGCACTTTTAAGTTGTCTCTTGTTTTTCTTGTTGTTTTCCCACAGACATTGCCAGAGGTCTTTATTGCCTGACATGGATAGAATGGGGTTGTGTGTTCAACCTAAGGTGCTGATGAACATGGGTGCAGGTGGGGGAGGCGAGAAAGAAAGCTGTCAAATACCCTATACCTTGCAGACATCACAAGGCAGCTTGCTTTGCTATAGGATTGTGCATCTCATCTGATTCTCTGATGAACACAGGAAGGGAGTGGGAGGAAGGCGGGGGGAGGGGGAGGGTACAGAAAGAGGATTGGCAAAGATTTGGGATCTTGCAGTCATCAGTAAACAGCTGGCATTGTGATCACAAGGTGCATCACTCTGGATCACAAGAACAGTGCTGTGGTTATAAAGCACGATTGATTAAGTCACTCTTGTACACGCACACTGAAGATGGTATGATCCATGTGTGAAGCTCCACCCAGGGCATATATACACACACACACATGCACTTCTGCACACATGCTGAGCGCACCTGTGTACACTCGTCACCTAATTGGACGTCGGTTCCCAGGGTTACCTGTTCATCTCGGTGCTGGTGGGGGCCAGCTCGGAACTGATGAAGCTGGTGGTGCAGTCCATCAAGAACGACCTGGCGGGGCGCAACCCCGTGTACATCAACCTGGCCCTGCACTGCATGGCCAACATCGGCAGCCGCGAGATGGCCGACGCCATGGGGCAGGAAATTCCTCGGCTGCTGGTGTCCGGGTCAGTCCCTTTACCTGTGATTCTTCGTTTGTGTCGTGTGGGTCTGTGAGGCTAGCAATGGCAGATGTTATAGCTTGTTTTTTTTTTTGTTTTTTGTTTTTGAGGGGGGGTTAAGGGGGTTTGAGTAAGGGGAGGCAGAAGAGGGTAGTATTAAGAGAACATGTATCACAAGGAGCGATGTGTGTAACATGTAATGACGTATAGACATACAAGTTAGTAATGTAATTCACATTCATACAAGGGTCTGGACTGGAAATGTGCATATGTAAACTTGAGCAGTTTTCTTATGCGAAAAGAAGAAATTTCCACGGATTGATGCGTTTGTAATGTTCTGTGACCAAGTAGTTGGCATTAGAATAAAGAGACTTAACTCCACTTGATTTCCAAAAAGAAAAGTTGAATGGAATTTCATTTTAATATTTCAGGTATTTGTAAGCCGTAATTGATTAACAGTTAATTCTTGCAATATTAACACATTGTTCTAGAAGTTATCAGAGAGTTGTTGACATCATTGGTCCAAGCGAACTGTGAAAGCAGTCCTTGTTGCGCTAACAGAGATCATTCAGCGATAGGTCTGTTTACAGGGACACCATCCATCCAGTGAAGCAGAGCGCGGCCTTGACCCTGCTGCGTCTCCTGCGTGCTTCGCCGGATATGATCCCCATGGGCGAGTGGACTTCACGCATCATACATCTGCTAAACGACCAAGACATGGTGCAGAACGGGCCATTTGTGATTGTCTGATGTGTTGTTCCTGTATCGTTTTCTTTGTCACAGTTTGTTTGTGTACAGTCGAAGACGCTTCTCTGGGAAGGATTGAGGAATGGAACTTGTAAAACAAACTATTTAAAATGTGTCCAAACCTGAAAGAGTTTTTACCATGTTCCTAAGGTAGCCATAAGAAGAAACAGTCTTGTGCCATTTGCATACAGGCCACTCCTTTTACACCCGTTCCTATCTTTTTAAAGGTGAAGAAGCTGCATGGTGCATTCCATGTCATGTACCACTCACAGTGAAACATTCTTTTTAGAGCGTTGGAATTGCCTGATATGAGACATTTTATAGCAGACTCCACGAAAACCTTGTTCCACCTGATGATTGGTCTTTGAATTTTCTCAAAGAGATTAACATTTTTCATTTGATCTAAACGTTTACAGAAGAAAGATTTTTAACAACATTTCTGGAGTGTTTTTTAGAAGATGTATTGTAAAAGGTTGTGTGAAGAATTTTTTTTTTTTTTTTTTTGAACGACTTGTGAGTTGACTTCAATGTGTGACAGCCCTGATATGGCCCTTTGCGTTCAGCTGGGCTTTAAGCAACATTACACCACTTGGAGGGATCCAAAATTTTCTATGGAAATTTTATTAATTTAGGGTCGGCGAGATTCCCGGTTAGCTTATTAAGCTGCTGGGGCTCATCAGTCCATGCGTGTTAACAGAAATTTTGGCTGAACACGATGTTCGAAATATGAGACGATGGCTTTTCTTTTTTCTAAAAGTGAGTGTTGCACTGCACATTCCAAGCGCCCTGTTTAATCAGTTTAGGCACCAGTCTTCATAACTGGTGGTCATTTCTGATTTCTCTCTCTCTCTCTCTCTCTCTCTCTCTCTCTCTCTCTCACACACACACACACACACACACACACACACACACACACACCACACACACACGCACACATACCTACCTGTGTGTGTGAGTCTCTGTGTGTGTGTTGTGGTTGTGATTATCTGTTGTTGATTGGGGGTTGTAACAGTGAGTGTGCTGTGTGCGTATGCGTTTGTGTATGTCTTCATGTTCTGTTGTACAGTTCTTTTCTTGACTGCCTTAAGACGACTGTATAATGTGGGACTCACTGTGCCAACTTGACATACATTATGTTTGGTTTTTGCCTTCTTTTGTGTAAGAATCATTGTTTTGAAGATCTGTGCTCTGAAGTACAGATCTGTTTTTTTTTTCCTTTTCTGAATCTGTGTTATACCATTGTACTTGAATTGTTTTGGAAGGATTCATCAGTCAGTAACACACGATGGGTGTGGATGATTTCAGGGTATGGTGTTATACAATTATATTTCAGTTGTTTTGGACGGGTTCATCAGTCTGTGACACACGACTGGTGTGGATGGTTTTTGGGGGCAGTGTTATACTATTTAAGTTGTTTTTGAAGGATTCAGCAGTCTGTAACACATGATTGGTGTGAATGGTTTTCAGGGGGTGGTGTTATACTATTTCAGTTGTTTTTGAAGGATTCAGCAGTCTGTGTGACACTCGACTGGTGTGGATGGTTTCAGGGGGTGGTGTTGTACTATTTCAGTTGTTTTTGAAGGATTCAGCAGTCTGTGACACACGACTGGTGTGGATGGTTTTGGGGGGCAGTGTTATACTATTTAAGTTGTTTTTTTGAGGATTCAGCAGTCTGTGACACATGACTGGTGTGGATGGTTGGGGAGGGCAGTGTTATACTATTTAAGTTGTTTTTGAAGGATTCAGCAGTCTGTGACACACGATTGGTATGGATGGTTTCAGGGGGTGGTGACCTCAGCCACCAGCCTGATCGAAGCCCTGGTGAAGAAGAACCCGGAGGAGTACAAGGGCTGTGTCTCCCTGGCAGTGTCCAGACTCAGTAGGGTGGGTACACGCTGGGCATGATATGTTCACTGTGGCCTGCTGCAGCAGAATGTATGGTTCAAGTAAATGGTTAGAATCATTTGCCTTCTTGTCTACGATCAGGGTCTTTGTCAAACAGAGCTTTCTTTCGTTGTTTTTATTCTGTCTTCTGTTTTGTAATTAAGGAAGCAGAGAAAAATATTTGATGTCCCACATCAAACCTTGGGTTTTGTTTGTTGATTTAGCTTTACTTTTTTGTAGCTGTTTTATTTATCTTTATTTTTTTTTTTTTAATTAGTTTAGAAGTTTTGATATTTGGAGTCTGATATAATGATAATGTGTTGTGACACATGATATGCTGTGATGATGGTGTCCTGCTCACCACACGCCAGATGTAGAATATGGGTACAGTATACAAAGTGGGTGGAAGAGGTGGTTTTGTTGCTTTGTTTTTTGCTTGTTTGTTTTTTTTGGTCCCATCTTCTGTGCCACCTCAGAGGCATTGCACCCATGCCACTCATTCCAACTCACAGTCAACAGTGGCATAAGTGGCGTTTGTTATTTTGGCTGAGTAGATGCAACATTTACATAGTGGTAAAAGTGATTTAAGGACATAGAATAGAATTTGACATCTTGTGTCAAGTCTGTTTTGCTGCTTGCTTCCTGTTAGTCTTTTTTTTTTCTTCTCCTTTATCTAAAATTGCTTTTAGGATAGTGGTTTCATTTTGCACGGATGTTCACAAAGGTGACAACACGAGCTTCTCATGATTCTGCTCATGGTTTTAGAGTCGCCCTGCGTGTGTCCTTTTTCAGATTGTGACATCCTCCTACACCGACCTGAAGGACTACACCTACTACTTTGTGCCCAACCCATGGCTGTCTGTCAAACTGCTGAGACTGCTGCAGAGCTACCCACCACCAGGTCAGGATACGAATGGCTTGTGATGGGACATGCCTTTGTTTGATCATGACTGGAAACACAAGTGACACTTGGAACTTTTGAAGTGTGCTTTAGAAACATTTTATAGCTGAGAGTTTCAAATTTCTGTTGAATTGACTTGGGATTCTCCTTCTCTTGATAAACATTTAAGTCCTTGAGATTTGAAACACCTATTTCAGTGCTGTGAACATCCTTGAAATTTGAAATGCTCACTTTCAAGGCTTTGAAATTCCATCAGATTTGAACCCCGTGTCTCAAGGCCTTGAAAACCCTTAAGATTACAGACTTCCATTTCAAGGCTTTGATAATCCTTGAGATTTGAAATTACCATTTCAGTGCTAGTCCTTGAGATTTGAAACTCCTTGTTTATTGTGGAAAATGCTCAGCAGATTTGAAATACCCCTGTGCAGGACCTTGAAATTCCTTGACATTTGAAAACCCGTTTCAGTGCCTTGAGAGTCCAAAGATTTGAAACTCCCATGTCAAGCTCTAGAAAGTCCTGTAGATGACGGATTCTCATGATTTGAAATTTCAGTGCCAAAGCCTTGCTGGTTCATAGAGTTTACTTTTTTCATCACGCTTACCAGTCTTTTTTTCAGGTCTTTTATGTAATTATGTGGGTCAGTTGCTATTGATCACTGATACCATCACTGACTCGTGGGAGATGTGTGTCAGTGGTGTTTCTGTTTTCTTGTTCAGTTGCCTAAATTCTGAGTCATTTAGAAGTAGATTACCATTAAGGATTTGAACCGCAAACATTTTTTTCAAGCAATTCAATCCTCTCTGCCGTAAACATTATTTTCTGAAAAACATCCCATCTCGTCCCCATCCCCCACCCCATCCCATCTATACCCACAGCCTGTATCACTGCTGATTTCATGAAAAGGAAGGAACACATGTGCTCACACAGAAAAACCTCTGGGCTGTGTGTTTCAGAGGACGCCAGCGTGCACACCCCGGCTAACGGAGTGCCTGGAGACCATCCTGAACAAGGCCCAGGAGCCGCCCAAGTCCAAGAAGATGCAGCACTCCAACGCCAAGAACGCGGTGCTGTTCGAGGCCATCAGCTCTCATCCACATGACTCCGACCCCCACCTCCTGGTGCGGGCCTGCAACCAGCTGGGACAGTTCCTCCAGCACAAGGAGACCAACCTCAGGTACAGGCCGGGATGCAGTGGGCTAGAACTGCCATGGTACATTTCAAATAGTTATTGTAAGGAAGCCTGAGATGTGCTGGGATGCACATGAGGGAGAACTGTCGCGGCAGATCGTAAGAACTATGTTTAAGGAAGCTGAGATGTTATGGAGTGCACGTGTGCTAGAACTGTCAGGGGTAGAGTTTTTAAAAGTATGTTTAAGGCTTCGTTGAAAAACGTAGACAAAAGAATCACAAGACAAAATACAACATGTTTCAACCTCTTAGGTCTTCTTCAGGCAAGACGCACAACACTCAGGACAACGAAAGTGAACAAGCTATCACTTGTCTTCATCCAATTCGGTGCAAGATGGGCATTGATTCAATGCCAAAGATAAGTGACAGCTCGTTCTTCATTTGTTGGCCTGAATATTGTGTATACTGCCTGAAAGAAGACCTAAAAGGTCAAAATGTGTTGTTTTTTGTTTTTTGTGATTCGTTTGTTTTTCGGCGGAGCCTTAAAAATACTTTTCAAAATTTGTTTAGATTTCCGCCATTTGACGCCTCACTTTGTAACTGTCACAGCAGATTTTTCGGGGGTAAATGTAGTGTCGTGTATCACTGTCACTTCTTGGTATTGCTAGTCACACTGAGTAGAAGGTGGTAAAAAGTATTTTCACTTTTTCAGCCTGTTTTAGAGGCAGCGGGAACTATACATGCAAGAACGAAAGCTACCCGAGTTGACTGCATGAATGAATGCTTCTTCGTCCAAATCATCAGAAAGGTAACAGAGTAGATTGGACCGTCGCTGACTGGGAGGGTAGTGAGAGAGCAGTGGTGGATGGACAGATCAGCAAGTAAGAAGGCAAATGAACTGTGAAGGTGAAAGAGTAAAGAAGTAGCTGACAATCCAGTGTGGAGCACTGACTGAGGCATGCGTGGCTCTGTGGGCAGGTACCTTGCACTGGAGAGCATGTGTCTGCTGGCCACCTCAGAGTTCTCTCACGAGGCTGTGAAGAAACACCAGGACACCGTCATCATCGCCCTGAAGGTTCGGAGTGTCTCCACTTTCTTCTGCAGACTCTGATGTTGTGAAGAATTGATGTCAAAGTGTGCTTCAGTGGGTCCGACAGCAGCTTAGAAAAATCTTAAATGTCAGCGAACCGCCCAGAGAAACGTGGACAAACGAGTCACAAGACAACACACAATGCGTTTCGACCTCGTAGGTCTTCTTCAGGTGAAACAGAGACGAACAAAATAACGAAAATGCACTTAGCTTTGATCGCTTCAGATTGCTTCTGAGTTCAGCGCAAGGAAGAAAGCGTTGAATGAGAACGAGGCTGTCGGAAGGGAAATAACATGTGAGTCAAAGTCGTAATGATGATAATAATATTACTGATAGGAATACTAATAATGGTCAAAATATTTTTAAAAAAGAAAAAGAAAAAAAAAAAAAAAGAGAAAAATTAAGACCAAATTACTACCAATCTTGGTGTCAATAAGTACGGGTATGGGAGAAAGGAGAGTGGGTTAGAGGATTCTTAAACAGCAGGGTTGCCGTGGCAAGTCTCAGAGGCGAAAGGCGATGGTGATGTCAATACTAGTGGTGATAGTATCAATACTAGCAATATTATTACTGAATGGTACTACTAACAACAATAGTGAAGGTTAAGGTAATAAAGCACGATACAGAATTATATTTAGAAAATACATTTTTATAATAATCAAATAAATAAATGAATGAAACATTAAAAAGAAATTTAATAATAATAATAATGAAAATAAATGCATAAATAAAAAATTGAAAAATAATGGTAATAGAATAAATAGATGAACATAAAAATATAAATAAATAAAAAATAAATAAAAAATAACAATGTTAATATTTATGGTACTAAAGGCATTAATTCTGATAGTAAGGAGGAAAACAAAAAAACAAACAAAAAAAACGACAACAACAACCAAGGCGAGGAGAGAGAGGGGAGGACAGGAAGAACAGAAAGGAAACAGAAAGATATAAGTTATGGGAAGGATGGAATCCAATAGGTATATTAATAATTGCAGTAATAGTTTTGCGCACGCGAGAGAGAGAGCGTGTGTGTGTGTGTGTGTGTGTGTGTGTCCCACTGTGTGTGTGTGTGTGTCTTCCTTGTGCTGAACTCAGAAGCAATCTGAAGCAATCAAAGCTAAGTGCATTTTCGTTATTTTGTTCGTCTCTGTTTCACCTGAAGAAGACCTAAGAGGTCGAAACGCGTTGTGTGTTGTCTTGTGACTCGTTTGTCCACGTTTCTCTGGGCGGTTCGCTGACATGTATTTAAGATTTGTTTAGATTTCCGCCTGCAGTTGTTTCACTTTGCAACTAGCAGCTTAGAAGTCTGGTCCCATTTTTGTCTCTCTCTCGTTATTGATTACCTCCCTTTATCTCTGCTGACGCTCCCTAGAAGTACAAGTTTGTAAAAATTTAGAATTTAGATCAGGGAGGTAGGTCCCCAGATTAGTCCTTTTGTTTTGAAATGCAGTCCTTGCATAGCTTTGTCAACTGCTTAGGGAAGCCTGTTTCACTGGTACGGAATCATTTGAGTTGAATTACCAGTTTGTGAAGACGTCGGCCTTGGATATAGCTAAAGGTTCAATGCTAGCAGCAGAAAGGTTACAATGTGACATTATGTGATAAACCCTAAAGATGTATCGTCACTATCGTCATTATTTTATTCTTCACACACACACACACACACACACACACACACACACACGCATATGAAGAAGCAGAAGAATGTACAGAAAGAAATGAAAAAGGCGTGATCATACGGGACTCCTGAAAGTTGACATTTATTTGTAGATATTGACGATTCAGTAACACTGTTATTTTAATCCATGATTTTAGTTGTATCACTATCAGTTAACTTGTGACATGTTGAGTGTGTGTGTGTGCTCAGTTTTTCTAATAGTTTGTATCAATTTAACAATTGTAGGAAAAAAAAAAATTCTGGGGTCT
This sequence comes from Conus betulinus, assembly GCA_016801955.1. Lineage (NCBI taxonomy): Eukaryota > Metazoa > Mollusca > Gastropoda > Neogastropoda > Conidae > Conus > Conus betulinus. The sequence goes on along the minus strand of JADBJO010000611.1, from coordinate 505,712 downwards.
GGAGTAGTTCAGATAGATAGAATGATAGATAGATAGACAGGTTTTTGTGTTGTTGTTGTTGTTGTTGTTGCTTTTCTTTTTTTTTGTATAGCTTGAAATCAAGAGTGACATAATCTATGAAACCCGGGAAAATCGGCTTTTCTTTTTGCCCCCTTTATACCATCTGCAAGGATGGAATTTGCCCCTGAAAGTTTGAGAATTGTTTTTTGTCGGCTGTTGTTTGTAATCATTCAGAAATATGGATAATTGTTTAATGGGAAGCTGTCACTGAAGGGAGTGAAAGAAGAAGAAGAAAAGGAAAGCGAAGCTAACTCCAGGTTTCTGAACAAATGTCATAAAGAGGAACTTTCGTTAGTTGTAGATTACATATGTGCATACTTGTTGCATTAGTTTGTGATACCTTGAATCATTTGAAATGGATACAGGTATGTCCTCAACAGCAGGCTAATGTTAGGTTGTTAATGATAGCTGTTAATATGGTGGTGTGATTAAATGTATGAGGTTGTTTCCCCTGTCTGCAGAGAGATGTTGGTAGGAGGATGGTACGTGTTGTATGTGTTTGTCCTGTCTGCTCCAGTATGTTTCTCAAGTTTTACACACTTTGTCTCTTGTCTGCATCCCTGTTTTACCTTTAGAGATGAAGATGATCTGACATCAGCTTGTCAAGCAATGGAAACTATAGGGAATGATCGATTCTTTGGTCTTTTGTTCCAGTTATAATCTTGTCTTCATTTCTATAAGGAATGTGTTTGATTGCTTGGTGTTTTGATTTTGTTTTAGTTGTTTGTCTTGCTTTTGTATTCAACGCAAGATTAATGTATGTCACAGTCAGTTTCATGAATTTGAAAGAGAAAATGAAGGAATCGGATTCTTCAACAGAGAAAATGTCAGCAGTTTTGGATTGCCTAGCTAGCCAGATATCTGCTCCACTTAGATGGCAATCATTAAAGGCATCTTTTGTGCATTGACGCCAGTTTAAAGTCACACTCACACACACACACACACACACACACACACACACACACACACACACACAGAGGGAGTCTCTTTGTACGTACGAAGGTGTGTTAGATGTTTGTGCTGTGTCGGCGACCCCAAGTCAGATTTTCCACTTTTTTCACCATGGGGCATTGGCATTCCTGTTTGAAATGAGAAAATAGATGATGTTTCGTTTTGTTGCTGCTGTATTTTGTTTTCATATGGCAGGTCAGGTAACATTCTTTTTTGGTTGTCTTTCTTTATGTAGATCCTTGTGCATCTTGTTATTGACGGTATTTTGTACTGTTTGTGACTTTTTTGGTTTTTCCTTCATGGAGGTTTTTTAGGTCTGCTTGTTCACTTGACAGGATGAGAGAGAGAAAGAAACAAAAAAGATGCAGTATGAAATGTTATGACCAGAGCTCTTTGAGGAACAAGGCATTTGACAGAATGAGCAGAAAGAGAAGTATCCCCCTTCTGTTTGTTAACAGGTGTGAGCTAGATAGGCAAGGGATCACCTTGCATGGCCCGTTCTGTCAGATACTGAGGAAGTTTCGCTCAGTGTGTGACAGATCCAGTGTTGTTCTACACAAAACATAGTTGTCACTAGTAAGGGTGTGATGTAAATAATTCTCACAGGCCATCTCTAAAGTAATTTCAGATTGTTCAGATCATGGAATTATAAAATAATTAAAAAAAAAAAAATAGAGTAGGTTGGGTGAAAGAGGAAGGGAAAGTAGAAAAAGACAAATGAAGATCTGACCTTGAGCTGGCTGAGAGGATCCTGAGATGGAGTCCACACCTTGAAGGCTGTTTGTACGTACACCTTTGTACGAAAACCACACTTTGCTCTGTCTTTGAGGAGCATTCTGAGGTTCACTATCGGTGAGATCTTTGCGTAGGCGAGCTTTTTGATCTCCCCATTCATTCAGTCATGTTTCGTCCTCTGGGCTGACGTCTGAACACAACACCAGCGTTTATGTTCTTTAATTTTTGTATCATACATCCCCGCTGGCATACAATGCCCCAGGCTGAAAGGTGAATTGGATTTAATGAGCATTCAAGATCCGTAATGTGTATGCATGCATTCACTCACTGGAAACCAGATCAGAGTCTTATCCAAAGGACCAGGAGGAGACTGGAATCTGCACAGTGTTAACTCAGAAGAGAAGGTCTCTCACAGCCTGGCTGCTCGGTCTCGAACCCTGGTCCTCGAAACACTGATCTGACACATTGCCCGCCAGGCCAGTGGGACCATTTGAACACATTTAGCAGACCGTAAGTGGTAATTGCAAATATTGTGAAAGCCTTTTTTGGGCTGGGTGGGTGGGTGTAAGGATGAAGGTTTGTCAGTATTGTTTGACGAGGTCAGAAGGTCTTGGATTTGTGTGTGGGAAGCTTTCAAACTGCCGTGCTCTGGTAATTTTATTCCTGCTGAAATGCGAGGCATGTTCAGAAACCCTCAGATTATAGGGATCAGGTCTCCCATAATGCAGTTGCTCTTGAACATCTGGGATGAGAAATACCTGTACTGCAAGTTTCGGGTGGCCGGGTATTATAGTTCATGAAAACTATTACAGCAGATGGCGCAGGAAAGAATTGTCTTGGCTACTGGTGCGGGAGGTAGAATTTGGTAGTTTCTTTTCTTTCAGTTATTATATGATCTTCTCTCAGAGCACGATATACATTGCTCGGTTCTTTCTTTAGCGCTATGTTTATGAAGGATGTTTTCTTTTTTCTTTTTTTTTTTTTTTTTTTTTTTTTTTTTTGCATCATGGAGCTGTTTGTTTTTTTTTTGTTTGTAGGGGAGAGGGCATCTCCTTAGTAGAGTTAGTACGTACGTGCTAGGTGATTATTTGATTAGTTGTGTGTGTCCTGTGGATGTTAGGAGTGTATGATTATTTGATAAGTTGTGTGTGTCCTATGGATGTTGGGAATGTATGATTATTTGATTAGTTGTGTGTGTCCTATGGATGTTAGGAGTGTATGATTATTTGATTAGTTGTGTGTGTCCTATGGATGTTAGGAATGTATGATTATTTGATTAGTTGTGTGTGTCCTGTGGATGTTAGGAGTGTATGATTATTTGATTAGTTGTGTGTGTCCTGTGGATGTTAGGAGTGTATGATTATTTGATTAGTTGTGTGTGTCCTGTGGATGTTAGGAGTGTATGATTAGCACCAGTTGGTATACTGAGATGCTGTCTCGTCATTCTGTCTGGATTAGTTAACAGTGTTAAAGCCGACCTGTACATGGTTAGGATTTGTGCCTGCGTACATGATAGCTCTTTCAGCATGGTTGGGGGGGCACACACACACACACACACACACACACACATTCATGCACACACACATGCGCACAGGCACAGTTGGTTAATGAACATTTTACCAACATAATTCAAGAGCTTGAAAAATTTGTTGTGGCATCATTTACCATACCATATCCAACTGGCACAAGCCATGACCGATGGTTTGCTCTGCGATGGCTGATGGCTACTTTGCAGGGTCTTATCCTTTGTGACAGTTGGTTGCAAAAACAATTATCAGCAGGGTTATTGTATCACTGCAGCTTGCTCCTCTTTGATATGCTTAGTATACTGGCTAAACAGGGAGCTAGAACAAACACCCCATTTTTCCTTCATTGCATTTCTGTAATTGGTTACAGCTTCTTTAGGTGTGTGTAGAACATAAACATTTTGACGCCATTCATTGCTAGGTCTCCTGCTCAGTCTGTAAACGGCGCTTGTGATTTTCATGACAATTGAATGTGATTGTCATTCCCATTTTAATGTAATGTGTCGCTTAACTATCAACAGTTCTGGAGTTTTTCATATTTTTGTTAGCAAGAACCATGCAACAGTATTAACATTTCTCAAATAAAACGGCAATAGATGAAAAGAACTTGTCAGAAAATGGCAATAGATGTAGAAAGATTGTAAGGAAGTTAGCTGTAAAGCTTCATCAACACTTATCCTGAGCCGCCAGAGATGGAGATAAGCAAGGCACAGGGGGTGTAACTGGGAAGTAGAGACACAGAGAATATGTTTCAGGAGTAACGGGCCCTGCTTAAGGAGGGTCAGTATTGAGAGGTCTTGCTCTAGCTTACCAATCATGGGGTGGTGTCCTTTTTTTTAATATGCTGCAGACTGAAAGGGACGTGAGCGTTCGTCAGAGAGCGGTGGATCTTCTCTATGCCATGTGTGACCGTAGCAACGCCGAAGAGATCGTGGGAGAGATGCTGGAGTATCTGGAGACTGCAGATTACTCCATCCGAGAGGAGATGGTGGGTTGGGCCTGCTGTCATTTTGGTGTGGTTGTGTTGAGGTGGAAGTGTCTTGACTGGCCAGAGTTCATGTTTAGCTTTGTTTTGCTCATTGTAGTGCAGAACTCTGTGGAAGGTGCATTTGTGTGTGTGTGTGTGTGTTGTCTGAGTTCATTCTGTGATCTCACATTCTGACCTTGTTTAGCTCTGTGCTGAGTACATGCATGTGCACACTTCCCACTTGGCCACGTTCTCTCTTTTTTCTCTCTGTCTGTCTGTCTGTCTCTCTCTCTCTCTCTCTCTCTCTCTCTCTCTCTCTCTCTGTCTCACTCTCACTCACACACACACACTCTCTCTCTCTTTTTCTCTCTCTCACTCCACACAATGCTTGCATAGATGTATGGATATGCATACAAGAATGCGTGCTCACACAGAGTCCAAAATCAGAAATGGTGGTATGACAGTGCTGTCACTAATTGTGCACCAGTAAGCATGGTTCTGTCTGCATGGTTCTGCCTGCATCCTCTGCTGCAGTGGAGGGAATCTGGGAGTCCTTGTTGGCTCTTTCCACACACACACATCCTCTGCTGCAGTGGAGGGAATCTGGGAGTCCTTGTGGGCTCTTTCCACACACACATCCTCTGCTGCAATGGAGGGAATCTGGGAGTCCTTGTGGGCTCTTTCCACACACACATCCTCTGCTGCAATGGAGGGAATCTGGGAGTCCTTGTGGGCTCTTTCCACACACACATCCTCTGCTGCAGTGGAGGGAATCTGGGAGTCCTTGTGGGCTCTTTCCACGCACACACATCCTCTGTGCAATGGGGGGAATCTAGGAGTCCATGTTGGCTCTTTCCACACACACATCCTCTGCTGCAATGGAGGGAATCTGGGAATCCTTGTGGGCTCTTTTCACACACACATCCTCTGCTGCAATGGAGGGAATCTAGGAGTCCATGTTGGCTCTTTCCACACACACATACTCTAATGCAATGGAGGGAATCTGGGAGTCCTTGTTGGCTCTTTCCACACACACATCTCTCTCTGCTGCAATGGAGGGAATCTAGGAGTCCATGTTGGCTCTTTCCACACACACATCCTCTGCTGCAATGGAGGGAATCTGGGAGTCCTTGTGGGCTCTTTCCACACACACATCCTCTGCTGCAATGGAGGGAATCTAGGAGTCCATGTTGGCTCTTTCCACACACACACATCCTCTGCTGCAATGGAGGGAATCTGGGAGTCCTTGTGGGCTCTTGCTGCTGCAATGGAGGGAATCTAGGAGTCCATGTTGGCTCTTTCCACACACACATCCTCTGCTGCAATGGAGGGAATCTGGGGAGTCCTTGTGGGCTCTTTCCACACACACATCCTCTGCTGCAATGGAGGGAATCTAGGCGTCCATGTTGGCTCTTTCCACACACACATCCTCTGCTGCAGTGGAGGGAATCTGGGAGTCTTTGTGGGCTCTTTCCACACACACACATCCTCTGCTGCAGTGGAGGGAATCTGGGAGTCTTTGTGGGCTCTTTCCACACACACACATCCTCTGCTGCAATGGAGGGAATCTAGGCGTCCATGTTGGCTCTTTCCACACACACATCCTCTGCTGCAGTGGAGGGAATCTGGGAGTCTTTGTGGCTCTTTCCACACACACATCCTCTGCTGCAGTGGAGGGAATCTGGGAGTCTTTGTGGGCTCTTTCCACACACACATCCTCTGCTGCAATGGAGGGAATCTAGGCGTCCATGTTGGCTCTTTCCACACACACACATCCTCTGCTGCAATGGAGGGAATCTGGGAGTCTTTGTGGGCTCTTTCCACACACACATCCTCTGCTGCAGTGGAGGGAATCTGGGAGTCCTTGTTGTTGGCTCCTTCCACACACACACATCCTCTGCTGCAGTGGAGGGAATCTGGGAGTGCTTGTTGGCTCTTTCCACACACACATCCTCTGCTGCAGTGGAGGGAATCTAGGAGTCCTTGTTGTGGGCTCCTTCCACACAAACATCCTCTGCTGCAGTGGAGGGAATCTGGGAGTGCTTGTTGGCTCTTTCCACACACACATCCTCTGCTGCAGTGGAGGGAATCTAGGAGTCCTTGTTGTGGGCTCCTTCCACACACACATCCTCTGCTGCAATGGAGGGAATCTAGGAGTCCCTTGTCGGCTCTTTCCACATATCCACTGCTGCAGTGGAGGGGGTGTATGCCACAGGAAGAGTCTCTGGCCTTGAACTCTGAGGGGGTAAGAGAGCTGTCAGAGGAAGGCTTAAAGAAGGGCCGGGGAAGGGTTGAATTAATCAGGGGCAAATTGTTGAAGGAAAGGGGGAAAGTAGGGGGGTAGAGTTAAAGACCGGCTGAGGACCTTGACTTGTTGTATCTTCAGCCTTCAGGGATGTATCCTCCAAAGGGAAATAATTGTGAACAGAGGTCTACAGTGACAGGGCTTTGTTGATAACTGTGATGACTTTAGACGTGTGTCCCTCAGAATCATTGAGAAACATGCGGATCCCAGCGAGGCAAACTCAGGACTGCAGAAGAGGCAGCAGCCGCGCTTTTAAGTCGAAGATACTCTGCAGATCATTCTCTGAAAGACTAACCTTTCATAACAGATGGTAGAGAGGAGACAGAGCAGGAGAGAGAGAGGGGGGAAAATTATTACCTGGTAGATGGGTCGAAATCTGGTCATTCTAGCTGTGTGAAGACAAGTGAAAACGTTGCTGGCCACGTAGAAAGATTTGAGTTTGGACACAAAACAGGCAGCTTGAGGAAGCAAGATGCCACACTTAGTTTTAAACAATAATTAGTTTTAACACAATAATGGAAGTTTCCAGGTAGGCTGAATGCACTCACAGTTTGTACCTGATAAAGGTGAATCATAATACTTTAGATAGCTTGATTGAAGGCCTTTCTTTCTTAACTCTCCAACAAGGCCTGAGAGAAGTTTGACAGATGCCAAACTATTAAAAAAAAAAAAAAAAAAATCTTCTTTATCGGAGGGAGAGCCACGTCAAAATGTAAAGGTGCCAGAGAAGTGTGGACGACCAAACTTACATGAGAAAGGGCTATGCATGCAAGAGAGATTGAAACGGAATAGTCACACTGTTCAAAGTCATTGTCCTAATGCTTATTCAAAATACGGCATGATTCAGACCTGGAAGAACAAAGGATATACCTACTGTTTCCCACGAGTGAGTTGTGACCTTCAGGTTCCCTCAAACCAAGTGTTCCCGAGGTCTGCGTGTTTGAGCAAATGCTTCCTCAGCGGAAGACCCCACTTGATGAACTTTCACCCACAGGATTGACTCGTCATTTGCCTGGATACATAATGGCCAGAATAGAAGTGCCTCCCCATCTCCGCCTGTGAAGTCGCCGGAAATTAAGAAGTGTTTTGACTTAGACTTTGTTGATGCAAGCGAGCACAATAAGGCGGTGTTTCATCACCACAGATTGACGCTGGATGTTGGAGAGGAAAACACAGCGACATGATGTACTGGAGGTGCCCTTTGCGTTTCCAGCAGGATCGTAAGTCAGAGCAAACAAGGGGCCATGCGTTTTTGCCAAGGGAAGGAAGGAGACCGAAGACATGAGGTCAGGAACGTTCGTGATGGATGAACTAAAGGGAGATCAGCAAGAGAGATGGCAGGATTATTGAGCAGAGAATTCGGTTCGATTTATGTTTGAAATGCACGGGCACTGTAAGGAAAAGGTATGGGCCAGGTTGGATTAAGGCATTCAACATGTGAAAATTAGAAAAATAATTCGCATAGACAGTCTTCATTTTGCATGCGGTACGTGCATTAAAGGCAAACAACCCCTTTCCATTCATATATATCTGTAATACAGCCAGATGTTCTGAATCTACAGCTGTGTGGTATGACATTCACCTTATAAACTGATAGCCTTTGACCCTCAGCTGTGTGGCGTGACCTTCACCCTGTGAACTGCTAACCTTTGACCCTCCATCCCCAGGTGCTGAAAGTGGCCATATTGGCTGAGAAATACGCAGTGGACTACACATGGTACGTTGACGTCATCCTCAACCTCATTCGCATTGCCGGAGATTACGTCAGTGAGGAGGTGAGTTCACTGAGGCCTGAGTGCAGTCACTCAGTATACACACTGAATTCGGAGTGGAAAAAACAAAATGACACATAAAGTTCACCCCCACCCCACCCGTCATGTTTAAAGATTTTGTTTTTATTCACAAGAATGTGTACATGTTGAAAAACAACATACCCAGAAGCTTATGTTAAGATGAACATGTCTACATGCTTTCCATTTACATGTCCCGCTTTCTTTAATTGATGAGGTTCTATATGCAAAGTGTTACGATTCTACCCTGAGATGTTTAAAAATGTTATTTTTCAGCTTTTTGAGTGTGACTTTCAATAAATAGTGATGGATGATTGTGTGGTTTCAACACGACTGAGGACATGTGTGTAATAAGAGTAATACCCAGTCTCATGGAGCCAAAATGGTTATAAGAAAATGTGCTCATCGTTATTTTCAAATGCTGTTAATTTCTTTGTCACTATGTCCTTTATCAAGTTTCTGCTTCTTGGGGCCAAGATGGCCCCTGGACCCCAATCTGACAGGGGGGGGGGTTTCTTCTTTTTTTTTATTTATTGTTGTTGTTGTAGTTTCTCCCATGTCACTGTTTTTTTTTGTTGTTGTTGTTGGTCACACTCGATATAAGGTGTGTGTGTGTCTGTGAGTGTGTGTGTGTGTGGTGTGTGTGTGTGTGTGTGTGTGTGTGTGTGTTTCACTCATTCTGGTGGCAGTGCAAATAGCTGTATTGGAATCTGTGAGGTCAAATTGCCACATGTTAGTGCTGACTTACTCTGAATAAACTGTACGCTGATGGAAAGTAGACCAACTCTTCTAAGAAAGGAAGAGAGCTGATTGGAAGATGAAAAGTTACTACTAGTTAAACCAAGGTTGTCTAGATGAAAATCTAGTTCAGAGTAGCTGTCTGTATGAATTCCTGACAGAAATGCAAGAGAAAAAAGTGAGAAAAGATTTAGCTACATATGCATTGTACTGACACGTACATAGGCATACAGATGGCTCTGCTGTTTGCTTTTCAACTAGCATTGCAGAGACAGGAAGCCGGCTTGTCCTTTATTGAAATGTGTGGGTCATCCTGTTACTTTCTAATGTCGAATCCAGAATCCAGAAACCTATGTTCTTGTCCTGGTTACTGTTCACCACCTGTGCAATGCAATGTGGCAGGTGTGGTACAGAGTGATACAGATCGTGATCAACCGGGATGATGTACAAGGCTACGCAGCTAAAAAAACGTCTTTGAGGTGAGTGGGCTTGTTCATAGTGACATTCACACATGTAACATGGGCACACACATGCACAGACATGTGCGCACGCATGCATGCATGCGTGTGCTGGCACATGCACTCACACACACGCATGCATGCAAAGCGCATGCGTGCGCACACATACACAGGCGTGTGCGTGCACACACACACACACACACACACACACACACACACACACACACACACACACACACACAGACCGCATGCAGAGAGGTCTTGTTACTCCATTAGGAGTGAAGGTTCCACACAGCCGTCTTGTTCCATGCTGGTTGATATTTTTCTATGTGCCTCCAAATATCCATAGCACCTCCAAATATTCCCACTCTTTCCACATCCACAAACAGTTTTGTTTTTTTCTTTGGGTGGGTTTGTTGTTGTTGTTTTTTTGTCCTCCAACCTTCAATCTTTTTACATTTTTTCCATATACTTTGATTTTGTGTGAGTATGTGTGTTGGTGTGGCTTCTCCATCCTCCTGTTCTTTCCCCCACTTGTTTTTTTTTTTCTTTATCAACTCTCATTCACCATGCAAATCTGTATGCTGTATTACTGATGGACAGTCTCATGTGAACTTGAGTATTAAGTATTTGATTATCTACAAAGAGTTGATTTACCTGAGTTACTCAGAGTTCAAGCTCTTTCATTTAAAAAAAAAAAAAAAAATTATGCTGATCAATGAGAATGAGGATGATGAAGATGATGCAACAGATCTCCATTCCGGTCTGAGACTACATGACTTGGCTGTACTCTAAACTTCTTTTCATAATATATTAGAGCGTCAGCCAGGCCCAGAGATACAGACACACCTGCTGTGTTGGTCAAGAAATTTGAGTAACACTCTCAGAGACGCATCCATGAAGTGGTGAAACTCGACTGTGTGGTCCCAGTCTTCCCAACTGAGCCCGCACCAAACTCACCTCTGGTTAGGAGCTGGTCGGGGCAGAAAAAATCCCACATGACTGATGGGAATCAAACCCACAACCTCAGGAGTCCGCGATGCTAACCACTTTGCCAGGGCGGCTGGTTCTTTCAGTTCTTATAGTTTTCACTTTCAGTGTAGAGCTCCAATGACAGGTGATGTTGGTAGGTCATATGCCCCAGTTGTTGCCATTTTCATCATCTTCATGGCCTTGATAGCAGATGTGTTGTGTTCAGATGTAAAGGCATCGTTTACTGTCTGTGTAATCCAAAAATTGAACAAACAACAAAAGAGAATATGTAAAGCTGTGGCTGACCGAAGATCTCTCTTCAATAGGGAGTATCATGTCAGACACAGTGAGACAGTAAGGTCAATGCAGACCTGTTTTCCCATATGATTTGGCCATCATTTTTACAGAAAAAAATCAAAACTATGGGAATTACAGCAAAGAAAAAATATTACGGGAAAAAAAAAAAATTAAAAAAAAGAAAATTGTTGAATGCGAAGTTTCGTCTGCGATCGTTTTGGTCAAAAGCAATGAGGAAACATTTCCCAGCATGCCTTGCGTCGTTCACTTTGTCAAAGATGGCGATGAAGCAGTCTTATGCGCCAACAGCCGGCTCTTCAAATCTTCAAAAGTTGCAAAAGTATTGCGAGCATGAAAATTACAGGGTTTTTTTTTTCTGAAAGTACAGGTTTTTGTCTGAGATATTACAGGTACACGAATTTGGGGTAAACAGGTGTGTAAATGGTGAGGTGAATGTTCTGAGTAGCAGCAAAGAAGACAGATCAGTGTGGAAAAAACTAATCTGGATTTGTCTGCACCTTCTTGCATACTTTTGCCCAGACTCAGGGTGAAGCGTGGTCACATTGGTTTGAAGGTGGGACAGACTGTTGTGTGAGGATTTCTACAGATATTTTTGGTGATGTTCGTGATTTGACCACACATTGCCGATGTGAGATATCTGCAGATATATTCACTGATGTTTACACTGCCACCACCCACTGCTAACTCGAAGTGGACGGTGTGTTGCAGGCATTGCAAGCCCCTGCATGTCACGAAAACATGGTGAAGGTTGGCGGCTACATTCTGGGGGAGTTTGGCAATCTGATCGCCGGAGATCCCCGTCAAGGGTCACTGTTGTGTCGTGTGATTCATCTGTGACCCATGCTGATGGCATTTTTTTTTCTTTATAACTGAGGGGACGGGGGGGGGGGGAGTTTAAGTGTTTAAGTGTCTGTGCATGCATGTTGATGAAAAACTTTTACTGCAGTTGATAAAAAAGTTATGATTAAGTATTATTTATTGCGCTGATGTTACTTGTATGGAAGGAACGAAATATAGATGTTGCAAAGTATGGGGGAAAAAAATTATAGAAAAGGTAGGAATAAGGTATTTTTTTTAAGCATTTCTTTATTGATCAATGATTTATACTTGAACAAAAACTTTTAAACTGAAGCAGCAGCAAGAAGTAATTTATTATGGCGTGCTCAGTGAATAACGCATTTGTTTAAACAGCATTCTATGAAACTAACTTTGATGTTACAATTCCTTCTTTTTACTTAACAATGAAAAGTAATTTGTTTGGGTTTGCAAGTCATGTTTTGTTGTTGTTTTTTAAAAAAAATCTTTTGAAGAAGAAAATGCATTATACAAAACGGTGAGAATGTACGGCAGGGTAGGTCCTTTCTCACAGACTTCCCTGCCCCCTCAGTCCCTTTCTTCCTGTTCTGTGTCCCAGTTTTGTCCCCTTTCAGCAACGTTTCTCCCGTGACGTCCATGTCAGCTTCCTCAGTGGCAGCCACACCCAGCCCCATTAGTGCATAAGGAGCCATCAGTGCCAGGACACCATAAGGCACCTCACCTAAGGAGACTCTGCACTGCCGTCATGTCATTCTAGTGGTGCTCACTGGTGTCTGCGCTGATCCAACATGCGCAGCACATTGCCAGCTGCGTGAGTCGTCTGCTGAAGATGGTGCTTGTTGTTCAGTCATGCATCACTGAGCCGCCAGGAGCAGGACACCCGTCCAGATTCCCCCACTCTCTATTCACCCTCCGCATGTCATCCTTTCTCCATCTTTGATGATCTGTGTATCTTTCACCCTTCCCCCTGACTCTCTGCTTTTGTCCTTCACGGTTGTTCCATTCATTTGTTGATCATTTCTGAGGTAAGTTTTTTTTTTTTTTTTTTTTCTGTGCAGTCCCATGGTGCAGTTCCAGCTGCTTCATTCCAAGTTCCACCTGTGCAGCGCCAACACCCGAGGCCTCCTCTCTCTCCACCTACATCAAGTTCATCAACCTCTTCCCCGAGATCAAGACCAGCATTCAGGAGGTCAGAAACACTGAGAGAGGAAGAGAGAGATATCTATCTACTCAGAGAGAGAGAGAGAGAGAGAGAGAGACTATGAGAGAGAGACAGACAGATACAGGGGGAGACAGACAGGCAGACAGACACAGGGGGAGAGAGAGAAGAGAAGTCTAAGTCACAGAGCACTCAGAGAATGTAAAGTTTGCATAAATAAGATTGTCTGAGATGTGAACACAAAAAGAGTTATATTGTCTGAGATGTGAACACAAAGAGTTAGGATGCAAGGGAGATAAAAGGTATGGAAAGAACATGGATTTGCTTGACAGGTGAAGAATGTTCAAGAATATTTTGGCTGCCTGATGTCGAAACTGTATTGTGAATGCTGTAAAGGTTGATTGACACACTACTGAGCAGTGTATGGGCTGATCCATGTAGGTAAATAAAGTGATAATTTCACAGAGCTGCTAACTACTTCTTTTTGTTGTGGGCAATTCTGACTAACAACCACAGTAAAAAAAAAAAAAGTACAGTTGTTATTTATTTCAATATGTACTTGATTTCAAAGAACAGGGGGGGGGAGAAGAAAAAAAGTGAAAAAAGAACCTCGCATATCTATTCCTAATCCACATCTGTACAAGTATGCACACAGTATTTTGTGCATATGTCTAGCACTGTATTCCTTTGAACAGAAATAAGTTCAGAAGTAAGTTAGAAACTTTCTTTCAAAGAGACAGTGAAAGCAAAGTAAACGCAAACATCTAAGCCCAGTGGTTTAAGGATTTAAACCTGCACAGTCTGCTGTGCTATTGACAGATTGTTCAGATTCGGGGGATGTTGGTTGTTGAGGTTCCAGAAGCCAGCATGTGGATGATGTTTGCTGTGCTGTTAAAGATCGTTTAGATTCGGGGGATGTTGGTCGGTGGGGATGTGGAAGCCTGTACGTGGACGATGCTTGCTGTGCAGGTCCTACGCAGCAGCAACAACCTGAAGAACCCGGACGTGGAGCTTCAGCAGAGGGCCATCGAGTACCTGCAGCTTAGCACTCTGGCCTCCTCCGACGTTCTGGTCAGTGGCCGTGTTTGTTATCGATCTTTACTGCCGGGAGATACCTGTATGCTGATGTGCACACAAACTTTTTTCACGTGCTGACAAGTTTACTTGCAGCATTGGGCCTCAGCCTCTTTCCAAGTACAGACAGTTTCTGTTGTGTCTGCCTAGCACATTTCTTCCTCATTGTTTCTTTTTCTGTTTTGTGTGTGTAACACGTTTCTGCCTCATGCTTTCTTTTTTTTTGTGTTAGGTAATGTGGGCATCTGTTAATCAACCCCATTGTTATACATGTTGTTAGCCTGAGATATGATCTTCGTCAACCTGATTGCACGGAGTTTTGTGTCATTCTTTCAATGGAAATCCCTTGGTCCCAGTGTATGTGGAGTGAAATTTTAGCCCAAATCTTCCCGACATAATCAAATGCTTGCCATGATTACAGGTCTTGAATTTGTGATTACAGTGTTTTTTTCAGCATAAAACTTGCCATGAAAGACTCGTTTGATAATAATTTTCAAAGTTAGGGGGGAGGTAGGTATTTTGGGTTTTTTGTTTTTGTTTTGTTTTGTTAGTTGTTGATTTTAATTAAACGTAAGTTGGAAGTTGGCAGGTACATGAGTGGGCTGTCCACAATAGTTTCTGAAGTTGGTATCAAATTAGTGCCCCAGGTACACCCCCCCCCCCCCCCCCCCCCCCCCCCAAGACTCCATGGCACACTGTGACCCCCCAAAGAGGAGACTGACCATGACTGTGTGTGTGTATGTGTGCGTTCAGGCCACGGTGCTGGAGGAGACTGACCATGACTGTCTGTGTGTGTCTGCCTTCAGGCCACGGTGCTGGAGGAGACTGACCATGTCTCTGTGTGTGTGTGTGTGCCTTCAGACCACAGTGCTGGAGGAGACTGACCATGTCTCTGTGTGTGTGCCTGCCTTCAGGCCACGGTGCTGGAGGAGACTGACCATGTCTCTGTGTGTGTCTGCCTTCAGGCCACGGTGCTGGAGGAGACTGACCACGACTGTGTGTGTGTGTCTGCCTTCAGGCCACAGTGCTGGAGGAAAATGACCATGACTCTGTGTGTGTGTGTGCCTTCAGGCCACGGTGCTGGAGGAGACTGACTACGACTGTGTGTGTGGTGTGTGTGTGTGTGTGTGTGTGTGTGTGTGTGTGTGTGAGTGCCTTCAGGCCACAGTGCTGGAGGAGACTGACCATGACTCTGTGTGTGTGTGTGTGCCTTCAGGCCACAGTGCTGGAGGAGACTGACCTTGACTGTGTCTGTGTGTGTGTGTGTGTGCCTTCAGGTCACGATGCTGGAGGAGACTGACCATGACTGCCTGTGTGTGTGTGTGTGAGTGCCTTCAGGCCACAGTGCTGGAGGAGACTGACCACGACTGTGTGTGTGTGTGTGTGCCT
>JADBJO010000611.1:462954-487954 GCA_016801955.1 Conus betulinus | reverse complement strand
CCCTCTGTCCAGGTCGCCGAGGCCAACAGCCAAGTGCCGGCTGTGCAGGTGAGAACTCCGTCTGTCTTCACTGCTGTGAGAGGAAGGGGGGATGAGGGGGAGGCATGATGTGTGTGCAAATTAGACTTGACCAATTGATACAGAACACAAAGGTTAGTCAGTAGATATGCACATCAGACATGAAGACCTGTTCCAGCTGAACAGGTTAACTCTCTTGACAAGCGCGCGCCCGCTAGCGCCCGACCAGAAATCATACAGCCAAAAGGCTGAGCGCCTGCCAGCGCCCGTAAAACATGTGGCAACAATGGGCGCCGCCATGTTTCTCGTAGAAAAGGAAGTCTCGCGAGAACATGACTTCCTTCTTCCTGTAGCCATTTACTTCCGTTTGCAAGAAACCACGAGTCGATGCATGCCGTGGTTCTCGAGTTATGAATTTTTAAAGTTTTGTGGTCGAAATGGTGTTTTTCATCATGGCTAACCTTGATTTCTGCCGTTCTATAATGAGATTTAGTGATGAAGATACTGTGATTTGTAGGATTTACGGCATAAGACTTAGTGAAAATGCTGGGTAATGAAGCTTAGAGTGACCTAGATTTCGACTGGGATGAGGTTCCAGGTATGATGAGCAATGATTTGGAAGAAAGTTCTGAAGAAGAAGATTTTTTTTTTCCCCTGAGTAAATGGCTCATGTGACATTCTTCAATTATTATATAGCAACATATATATTTGTAGGAATTTTTAAAATTATTTTCATTTCATTATTTTCTTTCCTCTCTTTTGAATTATTTTGTAAATTGGGTAACCATGTTCAAATTACAGAGTTACTTATCTTGCCGATGGTTTTCGGCATAACTAAGCTCAGGTAAGTGCTTACTGAAGAGGGTTAAAGCAGGTGCAAAGGTAGTTTGCAGGTAGCACTTTAGATATGATCACTTGATTTATCTGAATCAGCTGAAAGCTTTATAAAGTAGTCAGCAGGTCCTGGTGTTAGATGTGATCACTTGATTCTGATAAATCGGTTAACACCTTTACAAAGGTGAAGGGGTGGGGGGGGGGGGGGGGGGATAAATAATGCGCATTAGAGTGGCGACACAATCACTTGATTCAGCTAAATCGGTCAACTTCTTTACAGGGTTGATTGGCACATGTGCACATTTGATTGGATCATTTTATTCAGCTTAATCAGTTAACCTTGACACAACCACCACATCAACAGTTTTCTACACATTGTGTGTATTTAACATCTTTTTCACATGGCTGAGAAATACAGCAGACCAAACACGACCAGACTGGAAGTACAGTACAAGTTTCAGCCTGTTGCTGCCCACCAGTTGTACACTATGGCAGTGGGGAGGTTAAAGCTCATCCGTTGCTGGGTTTCCAGGTGCCAGTCACCCCACCCAAGGTCAGCGGAGGGTCAGCTGACCTGCTGGGGTCTGGACAGCCAGCCTTTTAATGCTGCACCGGCCGGAGGCTCCTCAGCGGCTGTCCTGCTGGACATCTTTGCCGACGCCACTCCAGCTGCCACCACCAACGGCCTGGACTCCAACGGTCTGACACCTGGCTCTGATGACGGCTTCAAGAAGTGAGCATGTCTTCCTTCGTGTGGGGGTTGTTGTGGTGGTGTTCACTTGGTGTACCAACATCATGGTCATTACAAAGAATCTTTGTTTTTTAAGAAGAAGAAAAATAGACCTGTTGATCTATACAATTTCACTGTATTTTGTAAATGGTTAACACAAATACAACAACTACAATGAACTGACCCCCAAAAAAAAAATCTAAGAAAGAAATCCAGAGGAAGATCTGGATTGGTAATTGCCGTTGTAGAGTGTAACGGTTGTGCTAGTGGGTTATGAGCAAAGAGTGACAACTCTCTCTAATTCTTGCATGTGAAATGGCATTTGGGTGTGCCCGAGTCTTTGATGACATGCCAGTCTACATTGAAACAGTAGCAGGGACTACAGGCCATAGAATATCTGGAGAAAAAAAAAAAGAGAGAAAAAGAAGACAAAAAGAAAGAAAAAGAATGGTGAGAAAGCATGTTTTGTGCCAAGTCTGTTGATGAATGTGTTTTGGAAGAAAACTATTCCTACAGTAGGTACTGGAAAATCAGGTATCTGTCCGCTCTATGCTGTGTGATAGCAGTTGAAAATGCTCCCCCACCGCCCCCCACCACCTTCCCCGTCCCAATGCTTAAAAATAAAAAGGAAGATGTGTACACACACATTATTGTAAATGCACTCATTTTACTTGAAGAGTACACCAGTAGCAGTGTCATGGCAAACAGATGAGGTAAAACAAATGTCCTAGTACGGAATGATCTGCAGTGTAAGTTCCATATGGTTGATAGTCTTTCAGAACATGCTGAGCATTGTGTCGTTCTCTCTTTACCTTTTTTTTTTTATTTTAAGTCCTGGAGTGTGCTTGAGATGCAGGCTGTCAGGGTGTGTGAAGAAATCAGAAAGATAAGAGAGGTAGGGTGAGAGAGAGGTAAGGAGAGAATATCAGTTTTTTTCTTTGGGAGGTGGGGGGGGGGGGGGGGGGGGGCGTGGTTAGTGAGCCAGGTGTTGTCGTGTGGATGATGGTAAGAAGAAATGTGTACATCAACTCCATTCACAGTGAAATCTGGTGATGTTGAAAACTGACGTAGAGCTTAGCTGTAAGCACGTTAGGCTTCTTATACATCATCAGTGCAGTGCAGAGCTGCTAATTTATGATTTTTTTTTTAAAGAATTTTCCCGTTTTGTAATTGTATCTTGAATCCTGGAATGAGGGGAAACCCAGAATTTTGAAAATAGATGTTGTCAAATGATCCGGCATGCTGTTGTTTACGTACCGGGAATTTGAAAGATGTGTTGTTTGTGACTCCTCCATTTTTCAGTTGCAGCATTTGAGTGTGAAATGCTTTGATTTGATAAGGGGACATCACAGAGTTCCCTGTCTCCTGAATTTTTACCTCACAAATGGTGGCCATCAGGGAAAAGCCTCATAGACATCTAGGCTGTAGAGCAACATGGATTGAATGTAATTTTTGTCTTGTTGGGTTACTGAATTAGTTGGTAAATATTTGATGTTGTTATTGTCTGTATGTAAATATTTGATGTTGTTATTGTCTGTATGCCTTTGGTTATAGGTGAGTGCAGTTTGCTTTCTGAATGAGTTTGTAAATATTTGATGTTGATATTGTCTACATGCCTTTGGTTATAGGTGAGTGTACTGATCTTGTTTGCTTCCTGAATTACATTGAAAATATATGATGATGTTCTTGTTTGTACGATTCTGGTTTTATAGGTAAAAAAAAATTCAAAAGGTCTCATGCAACTCCATTCCAAATTCTTGCCTTAAGACAGGTTCATTTGCTGGCATGTTTTCTGTGGGTCTACCAGGTTCATCTGCAAGCACAACGGAGTGCTGTACGAAAACGACCTCATCCAGATCGGAGTGAAGTCGGAGTACCGACAGAACTTGGCCCGCATGGCCATGTTTTACGGCAACAAGACGACCTTTGGCTTCACCAACTTCAGCGGAGAAGAAGTTGTCTGCCCAGGGGACCTCTCAAGTCATATCCTTGTGTGGGTGTGGGTGGGGTGTTTGTGTGATGTGGGTGTGTATGTGTGATATGTGTGGGTGTTGTGTGATGTGGGTGTGATGTGTGTGGGTGTTTGTGTGATGTGGGTGTGTTTATGTGATGTGTGTGGTGTGGTGTGTGTGTGTACATGTGTGTATGTGTGTGTGTGTGTGATGTATGTGTGTGGGTGTGTGTTGTGTGTGATGTGTGTGTTTGCATGTGTGTGTGTGTGTGTGTGTGTGTGTATGTGTACATGTATGTATGAGGGAGAGACAGACAGACTGGATCAGGATCAAAATGAGGTATAATTGTCATGAAAACATTAACTTTGGTTTTGAAACTCATCAAATACGTAAACCCAGCGAAATGATGAGCATGTTACATTCCTGTGAAAGATACTGGGTTTTACAAAGCTGGACTTTTGAAGATTTCAATGATATTTGTAAGCTGTTGACTACAATACCTTGCTTTTTGTCCATTTCTACCCAGCACACACAAACACACACTCACATGCACTCAGGCATGCATGCACACACACATGCACTCACGTCCACAGACACACACACATGCACTCGCACACGCATGCATACATGGGCACATTCACACTGGCACTCACACACATGCATACAGCCCCTCTCCTTTTCTCCCCCTCCACACACACACACACACAAACACATGTCCAACATGCTGCCCATCCCCACCAGGTTGTCTGTTGGTGTTTTTTTTTTTTTTTTTTTTTTTTTTGTGCCGGACAGTTAGCATGTCTTTATCCTTCTAAAATCTTTGGAAGAAAAAAAAAGGAAAAAAAGAGTTGCAAGCATGTGAAAGTTCAGGGTTCACCATCCAGTCAAAGGCACCAAAGTGTTCAGTGTATCCCAGTGTATCTCAGTGTATCCAGTGTATCTCAGTGTATCCCAGTGTATCCCTAACTCCGCTCACAGCTGAGGGTGCAGCCCAAACCAGTGGACCCGACTGTGGATGCTGGAGCCCAGGTGCAGCAGCTGTTCAACATGGAGTGCATCTCCGAGTTCTCCCAGACCCCCATCCTCAACATCAACTTTGTGTGAGTGACCTGCAGAGAGGAAAGGCTTTGGAGAGAGTGAGGGAAAGGAGACACGGAGCGATCACGGCTCCTTTTTCATTGGGTTTTGTGTGTGTGTGTGTGTGTGTGGGGGGGGGGGGGGGGGGGGGGGGGGGGGGGGGGGGGGGGTTAAGATTTGTTAGGGTTTGGTTTTTTTTCATTAAAACAAGGAAGACATGAAGGATGATGTAGAGGATGATGCCTTCACATGGGAAGCAAGGAAATCCAGCAGGGTTCGTACGCCCCTTGAAACCCCTTAAATCTCCTAGAATTCTGAGAGCGATTTTCAAGGCCTTGAAAACCCTTGAAAATCAATCAGATGTGATTCTGTTGACCAAACCTCCTTGAATACCTTTGACAATCAAGCCATCATCTCCAAAAAATTTAATGTGGCAAAAAGAAATGGCAGTTTGATTTTTCTGCATTCGGGTTGATTAAAAATGATTTTAAAACAAATTTTTATAACATCGTCACGATCCCGGATTGTCGTCTGTCTATTATTCAACCAAGGGAGATAATTTGTAACTTTGTTTTTACATGTATTGTAGCCTTGAATTAAAAAAAAAATCTTCTTGAAAAATCCTTGAATTTTGTCTGTAGGAAACCTGTCCAGAACACCTGGTTCACATCTCTTGTTTTCTTTCTTTCTCTGTAGACCTTTGATGGTACAAGATGATAATTCGATGTTTCTTGCTCTTGGTGCATGCGAAAAGTACACAGCACAAAGGACTGGCCCTGTAGAGACAGTGCCTATAATCGTTTTGATTGTTGCATAACCTGTGTATTGCGGTGATTCTCCCCTGAAGAGACGGTGTCTTTAATCGTTTTAATTGTTGCATAACCAGTATTGCAGTGATTCTTCTGCCATGAAGAGACAGTGCCTATAATCATTTTGATTGTTGCATAACTTGTATATTGTGGTGATTCTGGTGTTGGTGACATTCAGGCAATGACACAGAATGGGCCGATGACTTCATTTTGCACCTGAAGAGGCAGTGCATGTAATTATTTTGGTTGTTGCATACCTGTATTTTGCAGTGACTGTGACATTCGACAGCGACACAGAGTTGGTCAACTCTTCATGTTGTCCCCGAAGAGGCAGCATGTATAATGATTTATACACAAACTTCACTGCGTTCAGTGAGGCAGAGGAAGAAGTAATGGAGGGAATTATTGTGAAGTTTAAGGTCATTGTTTGATGACGATTGACAACAATGATGCAAGATTCAGGAGACTTCCAGCGGAACCTGTATTGTCAGACAGAGGAACATCAATATCAGGTGCATCTCAGCTTGCATCGTGCTCTGCCAGCATGCATAGGCATGAAGAAAACACATGTGTAGTGGTTGTGTCACTAGAAAGTCTGACGCGTTGTGTATTACAGCGACGCTCTTCACTGCCAGGGAGACAAAAAACTGGTTCACATAACGGACCACAGCTGTGCCCCACAAATTTCATTATTTAGACGTTGATTAACATTTGTTATTAGATGTGTTCAAAATAACAGTTAGATGGATGATAATCATGTCAAAGCCCCAAAAGTTGAAAAAGGGTGATGTGAGAGGTCACAGTGAGGAGAGTGGTGGACAAAGGGTGATGTCAGAGGTCACAGTGAGGAGAGTGGTGGACAAAGGGTGATGTCAGAGGTCACAGTGAGGAGAGTGGTGGGGACAAAGGGTGATGTCAGAGGTCACAGTGAGGAGAGTGGTGGGGACAAAGGTGATGTCAGAGGCACAGTGAGGAGAGTGGTGGGGACAAAGGGTGATGTCAGAGGTCACAGTGAGGAGAGTGGTGGGGACAAAGGGTGATGTCAGAGGTCACAGTGAGGAGAGTGGTGGACAAAGGGTGATGTCAGAGGTCACAGTGAGGAGAGTGGTGGGGACAAAGGGTGATGTGAGAGGTCACAGTGAGGAGAGTGGTGGGGACAAAGGGTGATGTCAGAGGTCACAGTGAGGAGAGTGGTGAACAAAGGGTGATGTCAGAGGTCACAGTGAGGAGAGTGGTGAACAAAGGGTGATGTCAGAGGTCACAGTGAGGAGAGTGGTGAACAAAGGTGATGTCAGAGGCACAGTGAGGAGAGTGGTGGGGACAAAGGGTGATGTCAGAGGTCACAGTGAGGAGAGTGGTGGGAAAAGGGTGATGTCAGAGGTCACAGTGAGGAGAGTGGTGGGGACAAAGGGTGATGTCAGAGGTCACAGTGAGGAGAGTGGTGAACAAAGGGTGATGTCAGAGGCACAGTGAGGAGAGTGGTGGGGACAAAGGGTGATGTCAGAGGTCACAGTGAGGAGAGTGGTGGGGACAAAGGGTGATGTCAGAGGTCACAGTGAGGAGAGTGGTGGACAAAGGGTGATGTCAGAGGTCACAGTGAGGAGAGTGGTGGACAAAGGGTGATGTGAGAGGTCACAGTGAGGAGAGTGGTGGGGACAAAGGGTGATGTCAGAGGTCACAGTGAGGAGAGTGGTGGACAAAGGGTGATGTCAGAGGTCACAGTGAGGAGAGTGGTGGACAAGGGTGATGTCAGAGGTCACAGTGAGGAGAGTGGTGGGGACAAAGGGTGATGTCAGAGGTCACAGTGAGGAGAGTGGTGGGACAAAGGGTGATGTCAGAGGTCACAGTGAGGAGAGTGGTGGGGACAAAGGGTGATGTCAGAGGTCACAGTGAGGAGAGAGTGGTGGGGACAAAGGGTGATGTCAGAGGTCACAGTGAGGAGAGTGTGGTGGACAAAGGGTGATGTCAGAGGTCACAGTGAGGAGAGTGGTGGGACAAGGGTGATGTCAGAGGTCACAGTGAGGAGAGTGGTGGACAAAGGGTGATGTCAGAGGTCACAGTGAGGAGAGTGGTGGGGACAAAGGGTGATGTCAGAGGTCACAGTGAGGAGAGTGGTGGGGACAAAGGGTGATGTCAGAGGTCACAGTGAGGAGAGTGGTGGGAAAAGGGTGATGTCAGAGGTCACAGTGAGGAGAGTGGTGGACAAAGGGTGATGTCAGAGGTCACAGTGAGGAGAGTGGTGGGGACAAAGGGTGATGTCAGAGGTCACAGTGAGGAGAGTGGTGGACAAAGGGTGATGTCAGAGGCACAGTGAGGAGAGTGGTGGGGACAAAGGGTGATGTCAGAGGTCACAGTGAGGAGAGTGGTGGTGTGTGAACAGATACAGCGGAAAGCCCCAGCGCCTCAGTCTCAAGGTGCCAGTGATGGTGAACAAGTTCCTGGAGTCAACTGAAATGAACGCCCAGGCTTTCTTCCAGAGGTGGAAAGCTCTCAGCCAGTGAGTATCCCTCTTAGTGTGTATCTGTCTGTCTGTCCATCTGTGTGTGTGTCTGTGTCTGTGTGTGTTGTGTGTGTGTCTGTGTCTGTGTGTTGTGTCTGTGTGTGTGTGCATGTCTGTGTGTGTGTGTGTGTGTGTGTGTGTGTGTGGGGGGGGGGGGGTTGCTTTTCTTTCCCCTAGACTTTCACACTGTCTTACCCAGCTTGCTAATCTTTATCTTTTTCCATCTCTGCTGAGTGTTATGGGTGTTGACCTCCCTTCCTCCTCCAAACAGCTCAGCAGTTCAGATATTTTACATAGCCGATAAGATTAACACCAGCAGCACAGATTGTTTGCATACCTGATGAAATTAACACTAGCAACACAGATATTTGTACCGAGAATTTGTTCTGAGGTGAATCGGGTTTTAAAATGATTTGCATTGGGACAAGCGATTTCTGGGAACACCAACAGGTATTCCCTCTACCCTCTGCTGTGTCATGCATGATGCTTGATGAAAATGACATCTCTCATCCCTGCTTCTACAGAAATTTGGAGAAAGCGTACACACACTTTGTAGAAAATAGACTGGTGTTAGTTGAAGAGTGCACAATAGCCTTTTTAGGGTCAACAGGTCAGGGAAATCCTTGGAGAAGAGAAAAACTCAGAAATGCATTCCAGCACAGTGCTCACAGATGCAGTCTACAAGTGTTCACTAGAGGGCGCTGTTGTGGCTGGACGCCTGACAGCAGCTGGCTGATGTGAACTGCGTCAGTGATTGTTCATAAGGGGGACAGGTTTCTGACGACACTGTTTGAAATGTTATGTCGACAGGCCAGACCAGGAATGCCAGAAGGTTTTCAAGGCTGTGTACCCTCAAGACACTGAACTGTCGAAACAGAAGGTACCTCTTTGCTTTGGTGTTGAGAGTGTTGTGTTGTCAGTGTGCGTACTGTTTGTCTGTACATGTGTAAATGTTTCTGTGAATGGATACATGCACTTACTATACATGTGTGCTTGTACTTTGTGTTTGTGATGGGCCATTGGCTTGAGTTTGCGCATGCTTCAGGGTGCAGAAATGTGTGAAATTATTTTAACGTTTGTTTAATTTCATTTGTGTTTTGAATAAACTGACCATGACATACAGGTATGTTGTTGTTTTAGGAGCTGGGGTAAGGGCAAGGATAGAGCCAGATGTTATAATCACCTATGTTTTATTTTGTTGATAATGTGACCAACAAAATTATTGTTTTTTTTACATCAGCCAGGAGACCAGTAGAATCTGCAGTGTGGATGGATGATGGTGCTTACAGACCTGAGGTTTTAGACACAAAAGGTCTGTGAGGACAGCTGTTTGCTCTCCTTTCAAACACAGGATGCCTCTGTGACCATGGGGTGTTTTAGGATTTGGGAGATTCTAGACTGCTTTCTTGTAGACTAAGGGGGAAGATGGTTCACATCCTTAGAGAAATCAGGTATTCATCATTAATTGGGATCAATAAGTACTTGGCAGAAAATGCAGTCTGATGCATAAAAGAATTTCTCTCTTCCTCTCTCTCTCTGTGTCTCTCTCTGTCTGTCTGTCTGTCTGTCTGTCTGTCTCTCTCTCTCTCTCTCTCTCTCTCTCTCTCTCTCTCTCTCTCTCTCTCACACACACACACACACACACACACACACACACACACACACAAAGATGCTTTTAATTCTGTAGCTTGATTTTGCCATTATATTTGGTGGTCACCACTTCTTTTACATACAGGAGTATACTGGCTATGTTCAGTTTCTCAACATGGTTCTGTCTTCTTCCACATCGCAGTTACTGGGCTTTGGCGTGAGCATTCTGGAGGGCATCGACCCCAACCCCGACAACTTTGTATCAGCAGGCGTCATGCACACGCGCAACCAGCAGATAGGTTGTCTGGTGCGGCTCGAGCCCAATCGACAAGCAGGGGTGAGTACTTCTTTCATTTATTGACCGGTGCCATGTGTGTGCTAGGTGATGGGTGGTGCAGGCAGCATTGGCTAAAGGGCATGTCAGCAAACTTGCTGCGCTCTGTTATCTGCTGGTCAGTGCTCTTGGTTTTTAAGCTTTCCCTGTGTCTTGATTGATTTAGTTTATGTTCACCTCAGTTAGTTTCTCAGTCTGATAAAGATCAAATAGTCTGAAAGCCAATGGCTGTATTTTTTCTAATAAGTATTTGAAATAAATATGCCAGACAACATGGACAAATGAATGACAAGACAAAACATGACATGATTAGGTCTTCTTCAGGCAAGATAAACAATTTCTTGTTCTTCATTTTTGTTGTCCTGAGTGTTTTTGTTTTTTTTTTCTCTCTCCTGAAGAAGACCTAAGAGGTTGAAATGCATCTTGTTTTGTCTTATGATTCATTTGGGGAGTTATTTCTATAATTTTAAAGATTTGTTTAGATTTCTGTCTGCAGTCACCTCACTGTGCAACTAGCCTGTATTTAAGTTCGTTTTGAAGATTTTTAATGTATTGATTGCTTTTGTGATTTTTGTGTTTGCGTTTTGAGATATTAAGTGCTTTGATGATACTAGTTTTTGCTCATTTTACTCATTTTCTTTCATTATCGTTCTGCTGTCGCAGATGTTCCGCTTAACCGTGCGCTCAACGAAAGGCAGCGTGTCGCAGACAGTGTGTGAACTGCTGGAGTCGCAGTTCTAGTGACGTAAACTATGACCTTTGTGTCAAACCTAAATGAACCAGTGACCAGCAGTCGGCGACAGACCATGACAGCAGTAGGCAATCATGCGAGAACGGAACCAGTATGACCTTCAGCCGGCTATGTGGTGATGGTGGTGTCACACCCAACAAAAATTAATCAATACCAGACACGGGTACAAGATGACGAGAAATCGCTGTTGGCGTCAGTACTCCTGTGCAGCTATTTTTTTTTCCACTGCTGAGAAGAGCCGGTGTTTCACTGTTAAATGGGGGGGGGGGGGGGGGGGGGGGAAAAGAAAGAAGAATCTGAGGCGGAAGAAACTGAGATGATGACAGTGACAGTTGAATGCTGGGATGTGTGGGAGTGAGAGCTGTGTGCGTGCTCGGAAGAAGGCTTTCACAGAGTGGGAAGATGGTGTACAGGGACAAGCAGCTGATCTGTACAGGGAGAGAATTTTGGGAGCTGTTTGTATGATTGTTTTCGAGTTGCGTGTTGGTATGAATCGGAAGGTTGGATTAGGTCACTGTAATAAAAGCCCTGCCAGGAGAGGCTCAGTCCCTGTAGAGTCTGAGTTTATCTCCCTTTCTGTAAGGACTGGGTTTTCTCCCTTCCTTGCGGAGAGACAGGGTTACCTCCCTTCCTGAAGAGATTGGGTTTTCCTCCTTGTAGAGGCAGTTTTCTCCTTAAAAGACTGGGTTATCTCCTTCTCTGTAGAGACTGGTTTTCCCCCTCTGGATAGAGTGGTTTTCTGGAATATTTTTCTCTATGTTGATTGTGGATGTATTTCATTTTTCAGGTGTTTTTTTGTCTTTCTCTGCTTCATTAGATTCTGTTTTTCTGGAACTTTCCTCACTGTTCCAATACTGTATGAGATTCTGTTTTTCTGCAACATTTCTGTCTTTTTGCTCGATATCAGATAAAGTCTTTCTCAAGCTATGCATGCCTGTACTGTATTAGATTTAAATGTTCCTGGGACATTTTTCTCTGTGTCAGCATTGTACTAGATCTTAGTTTGCCTGGAACAGATTTTTTTATAAAAATGTTTTTTTTTTTTTTTTTTCTTTTTTCTTTTCATGGGGACATTTTTCCTCTGTGGTCCTGTTTTAGATTTTTTTTTTTTCTGGACGTTTTTCTCTTGTCATCACTGTACCAGATTCAGTCCTCTCGAAGAGGATCTATTCTTTTTGTGTATACTATTGTGGATTTCTTTTTTTAATCTGTGTGTGGATAAAGTACCAGATGTACCTCTCAGCTTTAACTGGCTCTCCCGTAAAGCCAAGCAGGGTCATGTGAGCGTGCAGCCCAGCAGCAGGGCTAGATGTCGTCTGACTGTGTGTGCAGGCGCTTCACTCCTTTCTTCGCGGACGGGACCATACCTTCAGATTTTGTGTTCATGGGACGGGGAGGTGTTGGTTTAAGACAGCTTGAAGGCTTTCTAGTGGAGGTCTTCACCGACAGGTTTCTCTGTCACTGTCTCTTCAGGTCAGAGGGTTTCTGAAGCTTTTTGCTTCGAACCTCAGTCACTTTTTTTTTTTTTTCTTTTTGGCTATTTTCACATGCATCAGACTGTAAACAAAAAACATGCCATACGCATGAACATTGCTCAAAACATTTTTTCTGTTTTCTATTAACACTGTATACATATATTTATGTAGCAGCAGTTCTGAATCTCGGCGCCACATGAGTGTATGTGTGTGTGTGTGTATATATATATATATATATATATATATATATATATATATATATATATATATATACTTTTGTAACTGCAGTATCTGTTTACAAACTGACCTGGTCAAGACCTGAACCCTGGCATTGAACATGAAGGTGGAGCTGGAAGGCAGGCTCGTTCAAGGCCATCAGATGATGGAAGTTAGGAGACTTTGCCATTGGCCGTTATCCCATGCTGACATTGGAAGGAACTTTCTGAAGCAGTTTGGTCGCATAGTCAGGAGCTCAGAGTACTGCCCTGAATTTTGGAAGGAACAGCTCCCTGTGTGTGCATTTAAAAGCATTATTACAAGCTTGCCTTTCTTTTTTTTTCCAAGTTTTTATTTTAGCAGAATATTTCCATTGTAGGTGTTCAGGCATTTTCTACGAAAAATAATCCGTACATAAACGAAGGTGGAAAGGAACATAATCAACAGTATCTATATATCCATATTGTGGAAGAATATCTTTATATTCATAGTCAGATAGAGCTGTATTCTAAGCCGGATAGAGTAGAATGAAGCAGAATGATGAATCTGTGAACATTTTTGGCCTGTGATGATGTCGAGTCCAGAAATTTAGTCAGGCTCGTCACAGACGACTGTGTATCCCATCTCCAGCTCCTCCCCAGCAGTGTGTGTCCGTGCTGGTGGGGTGAAGCTGTTGGTGTGGGAATGATTGCCTCCTCCCAGTTTTCACTGGTTCTCAGGGCGTCTGTCTGTCCTTCAGGCAGCGTGGTCAGCCTGTCCGTCTTTCTGTCTGTCTGTCCTTCAGGCGGCATGGTCAGCCTATCTGTCCGTCCTTCAGGCGGTGTGGTCAGTCTGTCTGTATGCCTGTCTGTCTGTCCTTCAGGCAGCGAGGTCAGCCTGTCTGTCTGTCCTTCAGGTGGCATGGTCAGCCTGTCTGTCTGTCCTTCAGGCAGCGTGGTCAGCCTGTCTGTCTGTCCTTCAGGCAGCGTGGTCAGCCTGCCTGTCTGTCCTTCAGGCGGCATGGTCAGCCTGTCTGTCTGTCCTTCAGGTGGCGTGGTCAGCCTGTCTGTCTGCACCTCATCTCTCCCTACACTCTCTGCCTCCATTTTTGAAAGGGTTGTGAAATATGCAGGGTATTGGCTGTTTCCGCTTATCTGCACTGCCAAAAAGAGCATATACTGCCTAACACACATGTATCGTTCATTCAGTCCATAGTCGATCAAGTGTACCTGTCAAGTATTTTGTTCATTGTATGGAAGCAGTTGATTTTGTGAGTAATTTTGTTTTGAAGACTGATGAGGTGACGTTGTTCAGTATAGTCCAAGTGATGGATTCAAATGGTGCCGATGAATGAATGGACACAAGTTGAGCAAGAAGAATTGTGCGCCAGCATCAGGAACTTTTCAGTTCAGGCCACTCCATATGAAAGGGGAGAAGAAATCTCACCTGTCACGGTTCTCATCTGAAAGACTCTTGAATCTAGAGTCCTCAGAGTTGATAGCGATGGAATCACTTTTGAACAGCATTGAAACAGTACTGGGCTTTGTCTAATGCTAAATGATTAAAGAAGTTCATGATTGCTGGGGGATGATGATGATGGGATGGTTTTAACTCTGTGTGTGTGTGTGTGTGTGTGTGTGTGTGTGTGTGTGTGTGTGTGTGTGGGCAATGAAAGTGAAAAATGGAGCAGTTTGGGTGATTCTCTGTACATACATGGATATATCGCTGTACCTATATTGGAAATGGAGAGAGAGAGAGAGAGAGAAAATGAAAGCATTCCTTTTGTCTGCTTCATGCCAGTGTGATCAAGCTGAAGCCTGTTTCTGGAGCAGAACGTCGCTGAGCAGGGGAGGGCTAAGTTGGGGAGGAAAAAGTCGTTTTCGCCTTCACATCTGTGAATGACACATTTTGTATGCGCTGTTACTGTTGTACACAGGCTAACTTGATTTTGTGTTTTGTCAATGTTTTTAGTTCATTGCACAGCTGAACAGGAAGTGCTGTGTTGTGGCTTCTTATATTCACCACATGACGAATCTTTCACTGAATTTTTTTTTGTGTGTGGAAAGGAAGACTTTTTAAAGAAGCTGATTTCACACTGTGTTTGGTATTCTGAGATTTTGTTTGATGAATAATGTTGATGTCTTGCTTTTTTAGATGTCCCAAATCAATATGAATTACAGAGCTGCCAACTACCAGTGATGTGTGCATAGTTTTCTGCAGAACAAAGCGCTTGCCAAAAACAGCCGCGAAAATAGAATTTTTGAGTAGTGCTCTCTTCACTACTTCTCTGCATTGCGGAACAGCCCACAGTGTCGTTTTGAAAGGTTTCAATTAAGCTACATGTGTCGCTGACGCTGATGAAAGGTCAACTGGGTCAAATCAACGCAGCTCGTTTCTGTCGTCTGCCAATCAGTGAGAGGAAACAGAACTTGCTGCACATTGTAAGCATGCAAGAAAAAAATTGAAACGAAAAAGCAGGGTAAGAGAGAAGAACTCTCTTCAGAAGTGTCAGACCAGCAGTTTTGAACCCAACAGGTGAAGCCAAGTGGTCCAAGCCTCACAGTTTTGATGCTTACCACCAGGGCATGGTCATTGGTCCAACGTTTGCCTTAACAGTTTTCATGCAAAAGATGATACACTCTGTGATTTCATCATTTGGCTTAGCCTTTGAGATGAAACAGCCTTTGTGGACTGCTCACCATGGAAGCTCTTACCCCAAGGGTCATGCTGATTAAGATGGTTCCTAAAGAATTTCATCGCTGACATGTTCACAGACTGAAGAGTGATTCCAGCAGAGGCATTTTTTACTGGTTTTCTGGTGGTGTGTGAGTGTGTGTGTGTGTGTGTGTGTGTGTGTGTGTGTGTGCACGCGTGCGTGTGATTTGTGTATGTGTGTGTGTGTATGAGTGTGTGGTGGGTGGGGGGGGGGTGGGGGGGCGTGTGTGTTTTTGTGTGTGTGTGTGTGTATGAGTATGTGCGTGTGTGTGTGTGTGTGCACGTGCGTGTGTACATGCGTGCGTGTGTGTGTGTGTATGTATGTATGTGCGTGTGTGTGTGTGTGACTTTTCAATACCACTGTACTCTTGTTCAGAAAGCTACTGAAATGAGCAGCAGCAGCTGCTTCTGATGTTGCTTACGAGGGGTTGGCAGCTCTGAAATTATGCTTTTTGGGGGGGGGGGGGGGGGGGGGGAGAAATCAGACCCTGTTCTATATACATTCGCACAAACTGCCAGAGGGGTTGGGATCATGTAATTGGCCATGTTCATGTTGTGGGAATCTCCAGTATATTCCTTGTATCTTTTTTGTATCAAGTGATTTGTGTGTGTTGGGTAAGGACACGTGTCATCCTGTTGGGAGGTCAGTACCAACAATATGATTGTGTGGTCACTGCGTGTTTACAGACGCTGACCTTTTGGGGAGATAGGTGGCTTGGGTCTTTCCATCAAGAAAATGCCAGAGATTTGGATATTTTGTAGTTGGATGAGATATATATCTTTCTTTTAGGATTGTGCTGGATCGGTATGGGCAAAAAAGGTGATTGTAGAAGTGGAATACAGGCCTCTGGCATCCTTGTGGGGATGCTGTGGGAACGGAAAGGAAGGACGTGTGTGTGTGTGTGTGTGTGTATGGTGTGTATGTATGTGTGTGGTTTGTATGTGTGTGTATGTATGTGTGTGTGTGTGACATAGTTTTCTCTGTGCTATTGAAAGTCTGTATTATTAGTAAAAATAATAGCCTTTTTTTTCTTTTCTTTTTTTTTTGCATATTTTCTTTCAGACTGTCATTTCTCTTTTTGTCACTGTCCTGTAATTTGCATGTATCCCTTTTTTTTCGTTCAAGTCTCCTCCGCTGCTAGTACTTGAGATCAGTGTTGCTTATAGGCTGCAGGATTGGGGGGGGGGGGGGGGGGGGGGGTGGTTGAGTCAGCATAAACAGAAGGCTACCATGCCATTGAGAAAAAAACAACAGTGCTTTGTTCTCATCAGCATTGTAACTGTTAAAAGTGATCAATCTCAAGACAGCCAAGATCATAACAAGACTGGTGCTGGACACCTAAGGATCTCTTTTAAATTCGTGGCTGGTAATGGCTGTGGCTTTGAAATGAAAAAGCGTGTCATGAAGTCAGCGAATCAAACCAGTTCACCTCCCCAGGCTGTGTTTGGACCGAGTTGACCATCACGTTGATGATGAGGACAAGCCATGTGCTTGTTATCCACATTGCGAGCTGATCCAAGCTGTCTGCTTGTCTGTAGCAGTGAGGGGGATTTATGATAATACACTGTGGACAACATGGAAAGAAAAAAAGGAATGTGTTATTGTTTCAAATTTCTGATTAAAAAGATTTTTTTTTTTTCACATTGTTATTCATTATTTTTAATCTTGTATACATCTCTTTGTCTTCTGTGCTAAACCATTTCTGTTTAATGTAACCCGTCTCCACCCTGCTTGAACCCATCGTTGGGACTTAGGGCACCCCTTTATTTCTGTGTTAAATCCTCGAGGGCTTTGGGTCCCATGCGTTTTTTTTGTGTTTTTTTTTTTTCCTGGAAATTTGCAAAGCATGGTGGGAGCTCTGTACCAGACTGGTGTTCTCTGATGATGTCAGCGCTGACCCACGCTCAGACGCCTGCATGCCTGTCTGCCTGACGGCTCCTTTCAGGTGAAGAGCAAGGCGTTGTTGGGCTTGGGTTCAGAGTTCATTGTTTAACCAGGTTTGATCAGTTATGGGACTGTGGCTCTGGGCTGGTGCTTGTCTGCATGGCTTTTTTCCCCTTTGAACTGTGGGGTTTTTTTTTTTTTTTTTCTTTTCCTCTGAATTCTATCGCCGTTCCTGCCCAGTTCCCACGTCCCTCCTCCCATCATTCCACCCCTGCCATTGGCTGCTTTTTTTTTCTTCTCTGTAATGTGGAGGAGTGAAAAGCAGGATGTGGGATCACTCCCTATTGCCAAGGTTGTGTGTGTCTTCAAGGTCCAGTGGTGTCGTCGACTACCTCAACCTCTGGGATCATTTATTCTCTAATATGGAAGGAGCTCTTTGTTTCTGTGAGAAGAGATGAAAAAGAGATATAACAAAAAAAAAAAAAAGAAAAAAACCCATAGCCTGTCCTTCCCCTTTTACAGACCTGCTTCTTCTCCCTTCTCATGTGATCTCTATAGCCAGCTAAGTGCCAGGTTCTTTTTGGTTTCTGTTTGCTTGATTGTTTATCTCTCTTTTTCCCCCCCCCCCCCCCCCCCCCCCCCCCCCCCCCCCCCACCCCCCCCCCCCCCCAAAAGTCTTTGAAGCAATACGTAGAAGAGACATGTGGGCTTGATGCACTGGTTTTTCTGCTGTTTTTTTTTTTTTTTTTTTTCCTCTTTCAGTGGAATCTCACATTGGTATAATAAGGTGGACCTCCCATCCCCCTCCCCTCCCTTCTCCCCCCCCCCCCACCCCTCCCACCCCAGCCTGTTTCATGATTCATGATGCGTCTCCATCATATGATACATATATGTTTAGAGATCTTAACTGATTAGAGATCTTAACTGAACTTTGGCCGAGTTATGACAGCAGAAAATGCTGTGCAACTTTTTTTTTTCATCATTATGAGAACGACAACTGCCTACTAGCATTGTAGATCTATTTTTTTTGATTGGGTCACTTTTGGGGAGTTTTTGTGTTTTTTTCCCACGCTTTGTGGAAATTGGATTGGTTGTATGATGAACACACAGTAAGCAGGGCGTTGTGTGAAAGTAGGATCTGAGGTCCACCTTTGAACTTCACATGGCTGAAAGACCGTGTTTTGCTGGTCGTCTGCTGGTGTGCAGGTTGTGTTCAGTCTGTTAATGTAGAGATTGACAAGGTTCTGTGCCAGGGTCTTGGTTGTTATATTTTGGTTGGGCGTTCCTGTTTTTTGAACAGTGGAGATACGTGAGTGATGTCTTGTCTGTGCGCACATGAAAGTTTTGTGTTTTTTCATTTTGAGTCAGGATTGTTTTGTATCAACTGCTGTCTTGTACTGCTTGCATCTTATTACAAGGTACATGGTGTACATTTCTTTTACAGTTTATCTGATAATCGCTTGTATCACCTTATAGTATGTACATGTACTGTGTGTTTGTGTGTCTGTGCGTGTATAGGCGATGCTTGTGTTTTTTGCTGAGCGGAGTGTGTGTCTGTGTATATGTGTGTGAGTGCATGCAAGCACTCAATATTTGCATTTTTTGACTGATGAGCATATATCTTAAATTATGTACTTGGCTTTTTTCTGACTGATGTACTTAATTCATCTGCCTGCTAGCTTTTTTTGTGATGTGGCTTGTGTGTTTCCATGTCTTCTAAACAGTGGTTGAGGAGATGAGGAGAGCGTAACACTCGCTTTGGTGCTCGCCATGTCGTCGTTTCCGCCATGGGTGTAACAAGTGGAGCGCTGTCTGCCCTCTCTGTTCCCCTTTCCTAGCTAGCTCTCCATCTCTTTGTTCAGGTTCTTGATCGAAAAAACAGTGGTGTGGGGGTGGGGAGGATAGGAGGGGATTACTTAAAAAGAATGTTTTTTTTTTTTTCTTTTGCACGTGATGTTAGAAAGCAATAAGCTTATGGGCTCATAAATTTCATAGCCTTACAGCAAGATGGTGCCTCGCTTATCCACACATGCATATGTACAGACTCACACATACATAAACACAGACTCTTTCTATCTCTCTGTCACACAACACACACACACACACACACACACACACACACACACACACACACACACACACACACACATACACACACACACACGCTCTTCATGCCCTTGTACCTTCATAAATCTCAGTTGACATTCTTTCATTAATCAGCCGTTGGGTGTCGACCAACTTGTCATAATAAACATGTAACAAAATGCACACACTACCACGTAGTTGTGCCATTACATTCGCTATGGTGTGTTCCTGGACGAAGAGAGAGAGAGAGAGCGAGTGACTGCGTGTGTTCTTGTCAGTTGTCAGCCATCAGGCAGATAGATTTCTTGCCACGAGAGAGAAACTGTCAAACACACCTATCCCCTGCTCAGATCTGAAACCCAAAATTAATGATTATGTCAGACCTCTGGCAGGAGGATTGGAATACACAGACGGATAACAAACTCATTCAGATCCGTCCAAACCTAAAGGAGTTCCTCTCATCTTCGTCTGGTGGTCGTAAAGAAGAAACAGTTCTGTGCCGGCTGCACACCGGCCATTCATATTTTACTCATTCGTACCTTTTAAAGAGTGAAGAAGCTCCTTGGTGCATTCCATGTCATGTTCCACTCACAATGAAACATATTCTTTTAGAGTGTTGGGACTTGCACGATGTGAGACACAAACATTTTACAGCAGATTCCATGAAAACCTTGTTCAGAGATGTTCCGCCTGACGCGATCTTTGAGTTCTTGAAAGAGATTAACATTTTTCATCGGAACTGAGATTTTACAGTGGAAAGATTTTTAACAAACTTTGGATGGGGTTTTTGGATGTCTTTTAAAGAATTGTGTGAATGACTGGCTGTGAGTTGATTTTAACGTGGTGACGGCCCTGGTGTGGCCCTTTGCGATCGGCTTGGCTGTAAGCAACATTATCTTATCTTATTTCAACGTGTTGGTTTTTAATCCTAGGATTGGTTCTTTTAATCTTTTTTTTAATGGGCTGGGTAAAGTTTTTCTTTTAATCCTGTTTTAACATATATACCTGGTAGTTTGAAACATGGTGACAGTCCTGAGATAACCTCTGCTGTTGACGGGACTATAATTTTAATCTTAATCTTAGATTTCTGTGTGTTTGTCAGGGATCAGGTAAGTTGTTATCACTGAACTTACAAAAAAAAAACACACATAGGCACAAACCCTGATGCCATATATATATAGAGAGAGAGAGAGCGAGATAGGTAGATATAGATATTGTTCCATGTACTACCCTTCGCTGTCTGCTTTGGGGGTGCTGTTGGATTCTTTTTTGAACCCTTGGTGGTGAGAACACCACAAGATTATGGACTGTGCTGTGTCTCTACTTGACACCAAGAGCACAGACACAATCAGCCGTGACTCCCAGATGAGTCCGATCCAGCGGACGAAAGGCCTAGGAGCAGGCAATACAAACAGATCTGCCTTTGAAGGTTTTTCTCATATTTACGATGGTTCATCTTCAATCAATTCGAATCTTTGCCAGCTGGTGAAACGACTGAAGAATTGTTAGCCTTCTCATATAGGCCTATATATATATATATATTTACCCCCACACACACACACACACACACAATTTTTTTTGATATTTAATTCGAATCTTTGCCCGAACTCCTTACTATACCAAACGAAGAATTGTTTTTCCTGCTATTACTTTTTGTTTTTCTTTACTCCCACCTCCTATAATTGTTCAGCATCCCCCCACCACCTCCATCCCCGGCTTCCTTCATATATATGCAGATCTGTCGAGAGACAATGCGTAGAGAGAGAGAGACAGAGCCTCTGCGTTTGTTCTCTCTCTATATCTCTATACACACACACACGCGCGCGCACATACACATGCACAGAGCGTCTGCGTTTGTTCACACGTGCGCGCGCTTGCACACGCTACGCCACACATACACGTGCACGCCCGCATATGTGTGCGCGCGCACGCACGCACACACACAGAACGTTTTGTCATTCAATCTCTGTAAAACGGTGACAAGAACATGGTAACAAATGTATCGAGTCGACAATGCATTTGTACAACAATATTTAATCCTTCTATCGACAGAGATGATTAGCTGTTGTCAAATCTAGTCAACAAAAAAATCAGTCTTTGTATAATTGAGTCGTCTTCAACACCAACGATGAAGACGGGGATGACGTAACTTTGCGTGACGTAAGCGGCATGCGTCATGATCATTGACACATCGCAAACATTCAGACGTTCAGTTGAATACTACAGAAATGAGGTCATGATTTGAAGCAGCACGTACTCGTCCTCTAAAATCAGTATCTCGCGTCCACTGTAACTGAAATGCCCTTGCTGACGTTTTGAGCAGTGATCGTACGCCTTTTTTTTTTTTTTCTTTTAAATAAAACATCATGTATCAATTTTGTTAACGCAAGAAGAATTCAGACCCCCCCCCCCCCCCCCCCCCCCCCCCCACACACACACACACACACACACACTCCCTTGCCAAGTGACATCACAATTTTTTTTTTTTTTTTTTTTTTTTTTTTGGGGGGGGGGGGGGGGGGGGGGGGGGGGGGGGGTCCACAGCGCTGGGTTTGTACAGGTAAAACCAAAGCGGGTTTTTTAATGCGTTAAATCTTTGCAGTCAAGTTTTTGTCGCCAAATGAACCCGTTATTTGTAGCTGCACTTTGTGCAGACCCATCCATGTTCAACATATCATTGTCCATCCTGAGATGATGCGTGGTGCCCCAACTCTGGGCATCAGGATTGTCAAGGACATTCTTGTCTTGCTGCAAAGTCTGAATCCCGGATTCCCTGGCATATGGCCCTGTGCGGTCGGCTGGGCTATAAGCAACGTTACCCTTACCCCTGGCACCAGTTGGTTTGTGGTCAGATCGATATTCCCCCTGGATATCCCATGCTCGATGTTTCCCCCGCCCAATACTCCCCCACCCCCACCCCCCCCCCCCCGCTATTCCATGCTTGCCTAAGAAATAAGTGCGCGCGCGCGCACGCATGCACGCACGTGCGTCTTTACCTGTGGTGTGGGAAAGATTTCCTTTCGTCCCCCAACCCCCACCCCCTCCCCAGAGCAAGAGTTTGGTGTTTGGGCGGACGAGTACCGAGCAGGGGGAATATTGAGTAGGAGGAAAGTAGAGCAGGGTATACTACTGGACATAGGAACTGTAGAGCAGGGGGGGAGTTTTGAGCAGCAACAGCTGGGGGAGAGGGGTGGGGTGGGGGTGGTATCGAGCGAGTGGGACTGGGGAAATATCAATCTGTTAGCGTATCGATATGCTCTCATTGGTTTGACTCTCGCGCATTAAATTCTTGTGACTTCGTTACATTTAAACCATTTTCTCGCCCTTTGGAGTAAAAATTGAGCAAAACTGCTAAAGTTTCAACCATCAAGGGTTTTCACTTCCTCTTAAAAAGAAGAGTTAACCTTACAGTGGTGTCCCTTGAGTTGTACAAAACCACACTGTGCCAGACATTGCAGCACATTGGCGCCCTTAAGAATGAAGGCTCAAGTACTGCAGAATCTTATATACAATCCTCAGCAGCAATTAGCTCTGTCTCGGAACTATAGCTACCAGCTCTTTTGAGAAATAGAAACAGGGTGACTAAAAGGCAAATATTGAATATATGAGGAGGAAAAAAGAAATCTGAAAGGTAGGCAGTATGAAAACGCAACAATCTCAAAGGAATCGGGGAAGAATCAACAGAAAATAACAAACCTTAACGGTAATCCTCGCTCCCAAGATGAAGCAATTACACACTCTGATCTCCAGATGAATGCTGCAAGTGGCACCAGTTCGTCTGATACCAATGCTAACACAACGCACGTGCAACATGCGAGGAGACATTTCCAACCGAGCCGAGCTTATATATATATATAATATATATATATATATATATATATATATATACAACACAAAACAAGACATGACGAAAGGCCTAGGAGCATGCGATACATATAGGTCTGCTTTCAAGAGGAATTGCGATGGTTCCCTCAAGCAGCTAGTGAAGGGTTTTTCATATTCATAATATACATTTTCCCATATTCTTCGTCTTCACACACACACACACACACAGGTCTGCCTTCGACACAATCACGATGGTTCCCTCACACAGCTAGTGAAGGGTTTTCATCTTTTATACATTTTCAAATCTTCATCTTCACAAGTCACACACACACAACACACACAAGAATTGTTTTCTTGCAATTGTCTTTGCCAAGTCCCCCCCCCCCCCCCCCCCCCCCCCCCCCTGCACCCCCCTTCCCCCCCACTACCTAACTGTTCAGCACAAATTAGGATTTATTCAAGACTGCCATAGCTTTTTGTTCTTGCACAGTGTGGAACACAACACGCAGTAGGACGGAAGCAAAGACAGCTATTTGCGTGCGAGTGATACGAAGGGGAATTTTAAAGGTTGCCGGAGATAATAAACAGAAAACAAAATAACTAACAAAAAAGTCAGTCTTGCTCCCAGGATGAGATGAATATACACCCTCATCTCCAAAAAATCAATGCTGCTTACGGCACCGAATCACTTAGCACAAACGCAGACATAAAGCATTCAGGAGACATAACCAAAGTAAGATGGACCAGTCCTGCCCTGTGAGCAGCGTTCGTTTCGAGATATGGGCATGTAACCGTCTTATCCTAGCAACAAGAGTTAGCTTTTCTTATTTGTGACATGTAAATGGTTATAAAGGCGCTCCGTTTCGTTTTCAGTCCTTTAATAAAAAAGAAGGTAGGTCACAGTGTGTGGTTGTATTACAGTAAGGGAGACACATTTCTACCAGAGAGGAGTCCTCAGACCTGCTAAGCCTGGTTGCCAATGATAAACTCTAACACAAGCAAAAAGCAACCGGAACAACACAACATGCATCACCAAGAAGAAATCCCTCAAACCCTGCATGAGCACCAAGAAGAAATCCCTCCTCAAACTCTGCATGAGCAGCAAGAAGAAATCCCCCCTCAAACTCTGCATGAGCAGCAAGAAGCCCCCCCCCCCCCCCAAACCCCCCCCCCCCCCCCCCCCCCCCCCCCCCCGAAACTCTGCAAACTCTGCATGAGCAGCAAGAAGAAATCCCCCCTGAAACACTGCATGAGCACCAAGGAGTTGGGGTAGACAACCACCTAGAGAAAAACCTATGAAACTGACCAAGGTTTAAATAAATACATCTGGTGGGGAGAGACATGGAGATCATGGTGATTGTTTCAAGTTCGTAGCACTGCGTTTTCAACAACCATTGAGAATTCCATGGTTACACAGTGTGTCTATTCCGTGTCATCATCAACGTCACTTCCCACCCCCTCCGTCGAGTTCCCGAACTTCTCAGCCGCCATCTCCTCTCCAGGGAGTCTCTTCCTCATGACGGCCGTGCTGTGGTGGGGTTGTGGGAGGCGGACCTGATGGATGGGGAAGCAGCTGTGCCGGATGCACCACATGGCGTGAGAGCGGGTCCCTGGCCATCAGGATGCAGAACTGCCTGCACGACATGCCCATGAAGCTGAAGGCCCCTGCCCCCGGAAGGTCCACCACCGCGCAGGTCAGGAACACGCAGCAGGCGACCAACGTGGCCAGACCATTTTTGTTCATGTGCACCATTTTGCCTGGCTCGGCCAAAAAATGTTGAAGAAGAAACGGGTTTATTTTCTTTCGTTTGTGTGTTTGTTGTTTCTGACTTCCGTCTGCAAAACTCCAGCACTGCAGAAATATCCCAGGTCTAGAGAAATAGATGTTTGAGTTATTGATAATTCCTCGTTTGTGTGTTGTTTTATTCTAGGATCATTCAGTCCCACGCTTTTCTAAGTGTTTGGTCGAGTTCTTTGTTCAAAGTGAGTTGAGACTCGGTAGAAAACAAGTCACCAATGCGCCAAAATCAGGGATTTTTTTCATCATCAGTTTTACAACAAATGCTACACAACCTTTTCATTGACAGTGCAGTCTTCAATGCAGATTTCAAGTGTGACATTAGAACACTCCAACTGATAAAGTTCATCCATTACGGGTTTCATTTATTGGAAACATAACCATGGCTCACTAAAGGTTGCTACAACAGGTTCATCAGTAACAAGGA
>JADBJO010000611.1:442954-445454 GCA_016801955.1 Conus betulinus | reverse complement strand
GCATTTGTAAGATGACCCACAAGCACTCGTTGTTTAATCGGGTAAGAAAAACCCATAACATAGGTCACATCATCAGGCGAATGGGCTTGAGTGGTGGGAATGTCTTCATGTCACTTTTGTTACCGCCGTGTGGAGTTCTTTTCTCCCTAGTTAAGAGTTTCAGTGGCATTGGATGCCAGCAGCTCATGAGAGCGTTGCAGAATATTCAACTTCCGGTGACCTAATTTGAACAACAAGCGCGTAAGAGCTGCTGATTGGAGGGCGCGAGTTGTATCTTATACAACATACGGGTATAGTAAAGTATGTGTGTGACAGCCTTTTTTGAATCTCTGACGTTAATTATTCTTATTCTTATCATGTTTTGTTATTATCATTTTCTTTATTCTTCTTATTAAGAGCGTTTGTTTGCCTAATCAACGGGGATGCCCTAGTTATTTACAATGAACAGGAACACACGCCGGATTACAAGCCAAATAAATCGTAACGACAGACAATACAGAAAATGCACCCGCAGTAAACAAACTCCCACCACCAAATGTACCCCCACCCAGCCTCGCCCTCCCATTCTCCCTCTCTCCACCCACCACCCACCTCTCAAACAAAACAAACAAACAAAACAGGTACTATTGAATGAAGAAACACAGGCATCCAAACAAATCCAATTCTCCGGGAGAAAAGGAAAAGCACTGGCTTAGGCCTACCTGTGTACACTCACCAGTCCGATGGGAAAAGCCAAGTGTTTCACGGTAAATAATGTGCAATATGCCTTCGTGAGATCACTGAACAGCACCATGTACTGTTCCATACCATGTATCGTGTACGGTAGTGTACGGTCAGTGTATAGGCTTCAGTCGTGTTCCATCAAATTTGGCTGTGAGAGCCCTCTTCTTGTGACTCTGTGAATGTTTAACTTCGTTGGAAACACCCGCACCGCTGGATCGTGTGACGCGCACATACTGCGTTCTCCGTGCTTTGCCATTGCAGCAGAGTGGTCCGCCCTTTGTTCGGGAAGAAAGATAACAAACAGCCAGGCACAGCTACAGAAATGGAGATAACGTTCAAAGTAACAATGATGTAAGGGAAAAAAATAAAGCTTTGTTTTAAAGCTCTGGGTGGACTCTCTCTCTCTCTCTCTCTCTCTCTCTCTCTCTCTCTCTCTCTCACACACACACACACACACACACATCAAAGAAAGCGAAGGGAACATTAACGGCCTGCAGCAGTGCAGCAGACGCCGTTGCCAGAGGCTTTGGGCAAGAGGACAATGGCTGCGAGTTGGTGCATGCGAGGTGTGCAGAGTCGTTACTGAGGGGATCGGGTGGTGTAGTGGTCCTGCAGGCATTGACGGGGCTCACGGGTCGGTGAAGCGCTGACAGGTCTGGACAGATCCGGGTCGGTGGTGGGGGGGGGGGGGGGGGGGGGGGGGGGGGGGGGGGGGGGGGGGGGGGGGGGGGGGGGGATGCGACTCCTTGAGTGACACCCTAAGAAAAGGGGGTAAAGGCCAGTGACATATGAGGACTTGACCTAGGCTATCGCCCTGTTGGCCACACACATCCCTGCAACCATTCCGCGTGTAGTCCTAACAGTAAAGTGACGGCCAGACAGCACAACGGACTTGTTGTCTGAAACTCGGTGTGCACACGTTCCTTTCTGAAGCGTTCAGGTCTGTTCTAAAATCCCCTGTCAGATCTCCAGTCGAACATCCAAAGCCAGATGATAATCTTCCTGAAAGAAAAATGGACCACAGAAACTAGCACTACACGAATCCAAGAAGACTCGGAGAACTTCATCGTGTTTATCCTCGGAAATCGTTATGGTAAAAGAAATTTTGCGTTATACTGCATATCCTAGTCACCCCTATCTTACACGTTCTTGCCTTTGGAAGTGAGGCGAGGTTCTAGGCTCTGTGTGACACAGTTGTTTGTGACATCAAATATCTTCTAAATGAATGATGGGATACATACATCATCTGGCACAGGCTTTGGTTTCTGACTGTGCGAAGATTTTATTCCGAGAGGTTCCATCTGACATTTTTGTCTTAAATTTTGAATTTACAGAGAAAATAATTTCTTCATTAGATGTGACTGAAGCTTAGTCAGTAATCAGTGTTGTGTTTTTGTCAGTCTTTGAGTTTTAAGGCTCAGTGTGCTCTGGGCTTTTAGTCGTGGCGGATGATAGTCCTACTGGTTTTAACTTGCTCATAGCCCAGTTGTTGCCTCTGTGGCCGTTTGGAATATAAAGCACATCGAGGCCGGATTACCTCAACTGGGAGAGTGCCGGATTCGTGATCCTGGTTTGTGGGTTCGAATCTCGACAGGGGCGTTTCGGTACAGGCGGATTTGTCGCTCGGAGTTTGACATTGGTTCTGACTCCACATTCCCTCAAAGTCCTTCAAATGAGACAATAAATCCAGGTTCCGTGTGCAAAAGCATGCATACCATCATCCACTCCTGTAAAATCCCATCACCAGCAGCTTTCGGAAGGGAAGGCCGGTTTGCCT
>JADBJO010000611.1:435454-437954 GCA_016801955.1 Conus betulinus | reverse complement strand
TGAGGTCTGCATCAAACCCTCTAGCCCCTTGAGCACGCCGTCCTCTGTCCTCTGAAAAGGCCTACATAAAGATCAGGGGCACGACCCTCTACTCAGCGATCCTGAAATGGCCTACATAAAGTTGGGGTATGAGCGACGGCACCGTCTACCCTTGGCGATCCGGCCCTTGATCAGGGGTATGAGGTCTGCGAGACAAAGCGTCTTTTGTGTCTGCCGGCATGTGTATGTGTTGGTGACGGTACCTGTCAGGGTTACGGGATTAATTGTGCGTGTTGGCGTCAAACTGGGTCAGGAAGAATAATTAACAACGGCACAAATCAAAATACATACAAACAAACACAACAAAAAGAAAAAGCGCGGTTGTAATTGCTGTGTTAGTTGCCTTATCATTAGTGAGAGTTAATTTAATTAAGGCAGTCACAGCAGCAGAAACACACAACGCCCGAAGCGATCAGATTGTCGGTTAGTCAGTTTTCCCCTCGACAGCTGTAAGAGCAGGAAAGTATGGTTTTGTCGATTTTTCTTCTTTTTTTTTTTTTCTTTTTTCGCTGGTTTTTTTTTTTGTTTTTTTGTTTTTTTTTTTTTTAAATGTTTTTATGCGTGATGCTTGAAGGAGACATGTTTATCGAAAATTCGCTCGCGTGTGATTCGTACTGTGCGTCGACTAAGCGTTACTTTGTTCTGTGTTGTTGGTGTGTGTTTATTTGTGTTTTGGGGTTGGTTTGGTTTCAGTGGCATTATCACCTCGCCGACCGCACGGGGCAGTTT
Source organism: Conus betulinus (assembly GCA_016801955.1). Taxonomy (NCBI): domain Eukaryota; kingdom Metazoa; phylum Mollusca; class Gastropoda; order Neogastropoda; family Conidae; genus Conus; species Conus betulinus. The sequence continues at coordinate 437,186 of JADBJO010000611.1, read as the reverse complement.
TAGGGCTGTCGTTGTAAACACAGGAGAAAGAAGACACTTCTGTCATGAGTTTAACACAGGTGTGCACAGCTTGCCACAATGTATATCATGTTCACTGAAACGTTATATTATCATTACGGCAGATGAATAAAATCGAACTCGATTACTAGCCATTCCGCTTTTTTTTAAGCAGTCAATTTCTTATTAAATAGCGTAAACAATTATTCTAAAACGTCTCAATGTAAAGAATTTTTTAAAAAAAAAAATGAACTCACCACCAACACAACCCCCCCCCCCCCCCCCCCCCCCTTTTTTTTTTTAAACAAAACAACAAAAAAAAAAAAACAACAGTTAATGGAAAAGAGAATAGAATGGAAGAAGTTTGCTTTAGATAGTGAAAAGCGGTGTTATAAAGACTGGAGACAGAGTGCTGATTCCAGAGATCACATTCTTAATAGCCAGTTGCCCGACAATGAAACGAAACAAACGAAAAACCACAAAACCAAACAAAACAAAAATACCGCAACGTGTTACTAATCGTTACATACTCCTGCTGACTACTACCACTACTACTACTACTACTACTACTACCACTGCTACTACTACTACACATACCACATACACACACGTACGCACACACACACACATACACACACACACCACACGCACGCACGCACACACACACACACACACACACTACACACTATACCACACACACACACACACACACACACACGCGCGCGCGCGCGCGCGCGCGCAAGGCGAAGTCAAAGACAGTCAGAGAAAAGAGGAAATTATTTTTAGTGCAGAATTCCCCAAAGGTGGGAACACACGATTCATGCTAAAAGACCTCCTCCCTCACCCCACCCCCACCCCCACTACCGCCCTGTGCCCCAAATCATGCGCGACACGCCAGAGGCTTGTTCCTTCTTCAGTCTGCCCCAGGGACTGCCCTCACATCACTGTAGCCTGTAGCAGTCAGGTCTTGGAGAGGGACTCACGCTGAGACACGCAGGTAGCTACCCAGCACCAGGCAGGTGTGTGTCGCCGCTGCAGAGCGGGACGCTTCGTTAGCTCTCAAACCAGGCCCGCCTGCCAGATGCCTGAAGGATTACTGAGGTTCCCGGAGGTAACGAGCTGGTCCGTGATGCGCGGTGCCTTGAGGATTGTGCTTTTCTCTCTTTCTCTCTGTCTGTCTGTCTCTCACTCACTCTGCTGTCTCTGTCTCTGTCTGTCTGTCACTCTGTCTGTCTGTCTGTCTGTCTGTCTGTCTGTCTGTCTGTCGCTCACTCTGTCTGTCTGTCTGTCTGTCTGTCTGTCTCTCTCTCAGTTTGCTGAAATACCTCAAGATAACTAACCGCCCTATGATATGAAATTCAACAATGCTGTCTCTCTTTCCCTCCGTCCCTCCCTCTCCCCCCCCCCTCTCTCTCTCTCTCTCTCTCTTTCTCTCTCTCATGGAAACACACACACTCCCTCCTGCTCTCTCTCTCTCTCTCTCTCTCTCTCTCTCTCTCTCTCTCTCTCAGAAATCTCTCTCCTCTCTCTCTCTCTCTCAGAGAAATTCTCTCTCGGAAAATCCTCTCGTCTCTCTCTCTCTCACCTCTCTCTCTTTCTCCCTCTGTCCCCCCCACCCACCCGTCCCTCCTCACGCTAGGAACCCACTTCCTGCCCCGATTTGAGAATCGTATTCTCAGGGATCAATTTTAAGTTTTCACCCCTTCCAAACAATCAGACCCAGCCGTTTGGGGAT
>JADBJO010000611.1:427954-430454 GCA_016801955.1 Conus betulinus | reverse complement strand
ACGCACGCTCGCATGCGCATGCACACACACATGCACGCACGCACACTCACTCGCTCACTTATTCGCGCGCGCGCATACACACACACACACACACACACACACACACAGCGCACACACACCACACACACACACATTTTGCACGCACGCACGCGTGCGCGCGCAGACACACACACACACACACACACACACACACACACACACACACACACACACACACACACACACTCACAGACGCACGCACACACACACATCCTACAGTGTTGGTTTATGATTTAAAAGAAAAAGACACACAAAGAAGAAGAAGAAGAAGAAGATGAAGAAAAGAAGGAGAAAAGCACAAGGCATCCAGGTGTATCCTCAACACACAGTTTACCACAGAACCTGGCATTCAGTGCTCTTTTCACCGTCCCCTTCCCTCCCTCCCATCCATGTACCCCCATCCACACCCCATCCTCCTCCCTCTTCCTCTCTCCTCTTCAATTATACGCGTGACACTTGCGAGTATAAACAGAATCAGCGCGAAACGGCCTGTCAGGCTAAACTTTCCCCCCGAACGTGAGTACTTGATCCGCCCCTGGAAAGCAGTTCGGTTGTTTATTGCTGTTTTTAGGGTGTTGACTTTTTATGTCCTGTGCGCATGCCTTGAATCTGTGCTGTTTACAGTTTGACTAAATCTCTATATCCATCTTAGGAATAAACACACTCTTGAGGAAAAAAAAAAAAAACAAGGGGAAAATCAGAGAGAGAGAGAGAGAGAGAGAGAGAGAGAGAGAGAGAGAGAGAGAGAGAGAGAGAGATCTGCTAGAAGCCAATTACACCGTGTCTTCATCTGCAAGCGCTGAAAATCATTGAGGTTTCCGTATTTTCGCGAGAAAGATCTGATAAGTCGCACAATCCAGTTTAAAAAAAAAAAGCTATAGAAAAATGTCATCTACCAACATGGTAAAAAAAAAAGTGCATGTTACGGTAAACGTCAAAATGTAATTTAATTATACGTCTATTCAACATTCTTGATGAATGAAATCGCGAAATCACACACCAAATGACAAGAAGCTTTATTTTGTTTTATTTGTTCAAATTACAAACAAAATCAGCAGACTGATGATTTTGTAAAATAAAATCTAAAACAATTCGTCCCCTCAGTGGACACAGTTTATAAAAGGGACATTCCCATGTTGCAAAATATGTTGATGATGGCATGAATTTGAAAAGACAGTTATGGCTCCATATATGGATCCAGATGAACCATGGTCTATCCATTCATTATGATCAGTCATAATACCATGCTGTGTCTATAGACCCTAAGGGTTTTCCTGACGACAATTAAAGCCTGAGTCCGAGTGTGACTCTATCCCGCAATGATAGTGTTCCATTTTTAAGTCTTCTTTAACGCTGTACTATACGCGCAATTTTGAGTGCACGACTTTAAAAAAATCGAGACAGTTCAAAAGAAATCCTGAAGGTCATCTAGATCAAGGCATTATTTGAAAACATGAAAACGACATTCGGTAAATTTTAAAATCAGACAAAATTTAAAAGAAACTGCAAGGACTTCAAAATGACCACGACGAATTTCAATGCTCTTGAAGGCACCGACACAATAACTTGATTCCCCAAGACATGTCGAAGAATTTGATCAGATTTAGTTGATCATCAAAGGCAGACTGAACCAGGCTGCTGTTCAGATTTTGTCGTTGTTTACGTTAAGTCTTTAAACTGTGTTACAAGTAAAATACTACGGCGACCAGTTCCAAAATCGGTCAGCCCAGAATCACATCATTGGACTACGTTTAGCCAGAAAATAGTGCGAGTTGAACGAAAATTATGGCTACAGCCACGTGAGTACTGATGAAAACAATCAGTAACTAAACAACAAACAAGCAAGCAAAGAACGAACAAAAACACAAAACAACCCATTCATGTGCGCCACTTTATTATAAATATTTGTGAACAAATCATTGTCCTTATCATTTTAGAACAGGTAATTGATAACCATCATCGAAGTATTGTTATTATTATTATATTATTACTTTTATTGAAGATGGTGGTGGTGGTGGTGTTTTGTTCTGTTTTGTTTTGTTTTGTTTTGGTTTGGTTTTATTTTGTTTTGTTTTGTTTTTAAGTTGCAAGGGGAGAGCGCTGTTGTGGGAATGCTCTGTGCGGTTCGCTGCAAGGCTGATAGAGACGCCCCGCATATCATATCATGTCACAGCATGTTATACGCATGCTGCAAACGGCGAATGAGCCAGACCTGTTGGCGCTCCGCTGAGAAATGGAAAGCCTCCCTTGCTTTCGGTTGCCTGCAGACAGACGAACGGACGGACAGACTGAGGCTTACGTCCCCTCCCCCATACCCCACCCTCCACCCGCACTATCCAGCCTCCCACAACCACCTCTCGTCTATATTTCAAGGCACGTGGTTTTCGTTAAAAAAAAAAAAAAAAAAAAAAAAATAAGGCTCGCCACAAGCCTTACGAGTTGTGTATATTCACGTGCGCAT
>JADBJO010000611.1:420454-422954 GCA_016801955.1 Conus betulinus | reverse complement strand
AACAAAATTTCGGATGCGTTTTTAGAAGATATATTTTAAAGAGTTGTGTGAATGAATGACTTGTGAGTTGACTTCAACGCGGTGACAGCCCTGATATGGCCCTTTGCGGTCGGCTGGGCTATAAGCAACATTACATTACATTGCATTCACCTGTTCCTTTATCTTAAAAAAAAAAAAATCGAGTTTCTTTCTTGAAGTTTCTCTTTGATACTTACTATACTGAATCTTTTTTTTTCTGTCTTTTCTTTCGTTTCCTTTTCTTTCTTTCTTTCTTTTCCATTTTCTGTTGTTGGCTACCTTTTTGTGTGCGTTATTCACGTGTTCCTTTATCTTACAAAAATACATTCACCTTCTTTCTTTAGGTACATCGTTGATACTCGCAAAACTAAATGTCTTTTCTTTTCTTTTTCCTTTTCTTGTTCCTTTTTCTTTTTGTTTTGTTGCTACCTTTTTATGTGATCTATTCACTTGTTCCTTTATCGTACAAAAATAAATAAATGAAGAAATAAAAAAAAAATAAATAAGCGACTGCGTAGCAGAACAATATCAATTTATCAATACGGTATCTTTTGCTCAGTCTTACTGCCTTAGTTAGTGATCTCGATAGTGTTTAACTTGGCTTCGCTAATTTATCTTGTTTGTTGACTGTTTAGCTCTTGGGGGGTTAGAAGAGCTTCCCTATCATGACGTCAGTCTTGGATGAGAGCAAGCCAAAACACACACACACAACAACAACAACAACAGCAACCACAACAGCAGCAACAACAACCACAACAACAACAGGGGCCTGCCGTTTTGTCTCAGCTGGTTTGCTTGATTCCTTGGGCTGATTTGAATTCAAAGATTCAGTGGAGCTTTCCTGTCATTCATTCATTCGTTTGTTCGTGTAAGCGTGCGTGCGTGCGTGCATTCGTTCATTCGTTAAACCATTCATTCATTATGAACAACATAACTAAAACGGAATTTCACTCATTCATTCATTGAATATCAGACGAAAGTAAAGAATGCGGAACAAAATACTGTCGCGTTTTTGCTTGCTAGTTTCTTTTTTTTTTTTTTTTCAATTTATTTTTAGAGGTTCGGAAGAGCTTTCCCATTATTCATTCATTCCTTCATTCAATATCTGATGAAAGCAGAATGAAAAACAAAAAAAAAGCAAAAACAAACAAACAACACAAACCCCCCCCCCCCCCACCCCTCAGTCATGTGATTTTTTTTTTGTTTACATGTTTGATACCTAGAATTTTTAGGGCTGGTCCAGAGCTGGAGGGGAACTTTCTGTTCGTTTATTTCGTTCGTTCGTTCGTTCGTTTGTTCGTTCGTTCGCTTATAAAAGCGAAGAATGTAGAAAACAGAGTCCTTTTTGTTTGTGTTTGCTCTTAAAGTGTGTTTTATTGCTTCCATCATTTCGTTAATCATCCTATTTATTTATTCAGTCCCTGATTTTAAAGAAATTCAACGGATGGATAGCAGGAAAACGCCAGTTCATCAACAATTTTTAGGAGATTAAAAAACAAACAAACAAACAAATACGGCAACTGCTTTGTAAACAACGGTAACGGTGCACCCGCGCAAATACGCCTTCTTGTGTTTGTTTGTTTTCTTTTGCCTGTTTTTCCTATATTCATTGGGCTGGTTTGGTGTAACACAAGTTTCCCCATCGTTCTTTCAACAACGAGTAAATGAATAAATGAGCGAATGAAGGCAGGAAAGAAAGAAGGAAGTTATCAATCGATCAGTTTATTCATCCAGGCAAGTCAGATCATGTCGTTGACAGTCTCGCCAGCATTGGAGCTTACAACAGGGCTGCGGTTGTTGCATTTTTTAAGACTGGATGGAACTGAAGAGTGTTGAAAAACAACACTGCATTGGGATATCTTTCAGTCTTTCTTTTCCTTCTTTCTTTCTTTCTTTCTTTCTTTCTTTCTTTTTCTTTCTTTCTTTCTTTTTTCTGTTTCTTTTCAGCTTGGGAGGACTAAAAGGAAGGGGAATACGCAAAAGTCAACTATTTTTCATCAAACTTATTCTCTGTCTCAGTTTTACAATTTCTCTCTCTCTCTCTCTCTCTCTCTCTCTCTCTCTCTCTCTCTCTCTCTCTCTCTCTCTCTTAACATTTTCTTTCTTTTTACAACAGATCGAAAGATAATATAGATGAACCACATGAATTAATCATCTGTTGAGGAAAGAAAAAATAAGGGCTAACAGACAGACAACACCGTACTGGTTTATTCTGTAAATACACGGTTGACTTTTCGTTCAGTCTTCTGTGAAAACAACGAGATCTAAATGCAGCACAACTAGAAAGCTATCATTTGTATATTTTTGTACATTTTTATATTTCCTTTCTTTTCAGCCCAAGAATAACCTCCGTCCCCTCCCCACCCCTTTCCCCAACTTTCCCTCTCTGCACAGCATCCCCTCCCTACCCCCTTCCCCCACCTTCCCTCTCCGCACAATCTCAGCCCGGCTCCCAGACGTAGGGAGAAGGGGGAGGGAGGGC
>JADBJO010000611.1:400454-415454 GCA_016801955.1 Conus betulinus | reverse complement strand
GGTGTTGCTGTGAGTGTGAGAGCTGGAACAGAGTGGCGTGCGGGGAGTGAAGGAAGGCACAGAGAAGAGAGAGAGATGTGATGTGTGTTGTGTGTGTGTGTGTTTGTGTTGTTTGTGGGGAGTGAGTGTGCGTTGAGAGAGATACTAGAAGGTAGAAGAGATAGAGTGAGTGTGTGTGTGTGTGTGTGTGTGTGGGTGTGTGTTGTTGGTGTGTGTGTTTGGTATATCCGGTGAGAGACGGAAAGGGATGTTGTGGCACTAGTGCGTGGATGGGTGAACGAGTCGCAGGCGAAGTATACTCAGAAGAAGGGTGTGTGTGGGTGTGTGTGTTGGTAATCGGGGTGGGGCGGGGGTCCACGCTGTGCGCTAGTAGATGGCGGTGGTGGGGCTGATGAGAGGACAGGAGTGGGTGTGTTCTACTACGCTGACTTTTTTTTTTTCTTTTTCGTTTTTATCTTTTCCACCAAGTCGACAGACCGCAGTACGTTCCGTGTGTCCCCTCCGCCCCACCCCCAATGGACGTAGGATTTTTCTCGCCTACAGTGTACATAAGCGATCCAAGGGCGCGCAGGTGAATTATGTGTGTGATGAGATGGGCTGAGATTGTCTCTATAGCCAGATGAGGCCGTGCCTCCTAGTCGGGACGATTGGTTTCTACACTTACTAATCATGTCACCAGTGTTTTCATGACTGTGCCGGTACGGGGCGGAATAGTCTGTGTTGTGAGTACTCCATGGGGAAGGGAAGAAAGCGGGGTGGGGTGGTGGGGCTTGTCAGGCGGGTCACATCTTTTATGGTCTGTCATCTGATCTGTCTTTGTTTCTCGTCGTCTCTGTAGCTCTCGCTCTCCGTCTCGGTCTTTGTCTATCTGTCCCTGTCTGTCGGTCTGTCTGATCCCGGTCTGTCTCGATCTGTCTCGCGCTACTCGGTGTGTCCGCTCTATCTCTCTCTCTCTGCTGTCGGTACTCTCTCTCTTATGTACTCTTTCCTCTGTCCTCTACTCTCGCCCGGTCTCATGGTCGTGCTCGGTCGCAGGCGGCTCTCCCCCCCCCCATTCGAAGGAGAACGGAATTGGGCGTCCTGCTCCCTCACTCCCAACCCCTCAGGTCTCCGCTCCTTCGGATCCCATCGTGCGCTGCTCCAGCCCTGATGTGTGTAAGGTCGCGCTCTCCCCCCTCCTCTCGAGTCGAATTTTTTCCGAATCACCCTGCTCTCGTGTCGCGGCTCATTACTCCTCAATCAATTTCCAGTCTCTGGGCTCTCTTCGTCTCGGCCTCTTGTGCGCTACGGCGGCTCGCATAGTGCCCAAATGGGTGAAGTGCACACAGTGTTAGTTGTTTTTGATGACATATCCGGGAGATGCTGTTAATATGTCTGTGCTGTGATGTGGCAAAAGAGAGCTGCAGTGCAGGGTGTGCCTATGTGTGAGGGTGGCCCTTGGGACGACAAGAGTCCTTGGTGACCCGATGAGTTGGAGGGTGTCTAGTGGACGGTAAAGGGAAACCGAAGGAACAGAGAGTGGTGGGGGGTGGGGGATCATATATACAAAATGCACCGCGCGCACACCCACCCACACAACACAAACACACACACACCCATCTCTCTCTTCTCGCTCTCCTCCGATACACGTACACACACCCCACACACACCCATCACACACACACCTGAAAAAAAGACAGAAAAAGGACAAGGAAAGAGGGAGGGGGGGAAAAATGAGGGAGAGGGGGAGGGACACAGGACAGGGCGACGAAAAAGAGGGAAGGGGAGAGAGAAAAGGGAGAACGGGGGGAGGTGAAAACGAATAAGAGCGAAACATTGGTCCTCTCCGTCCTAAATAGCAAGCGATTAACCTAACTAGTAAAAAAGAATGAGGAAGGGAGGGGAAAAGGGGGGACAAAAGGGGGAATAAAAGGAGAAAAACGGAACAACAAAAAACGACTAAAAAGGGAGAAGGGGAGGAGGGGGAGGGAGGGAAAAACTCAAAAGGGACTGTATTACTTTGCTTCCCCGACCCCCTCTCCGCTCCTGCGCTCCTCGCTACCCCCGACACATCAGCGCCGCTCCATACACGCTCTACCCATCTCTCTCTCGCGCTCGCTCAGACTAGTACCATCCTCTTTTCGTACATGACATATCGAGACCTTGAGATGTGACGCAGGTGCCAGCACAGTTCATTGAAGGATAAAGTACTTTGTAGATCTTTGAGATCTGCTCCACTCATCGTACCAAAATAAGTTCGAACGCGACACGTATGTACCTTAACTGGAATTTAACAATTCAACGTAAATCGTACGGGAGATTCAATAGTTATTGATTACTTTCCCTTTCTTGGCCTATTTGAAAACAGACCCGGCGGCACTCCCGTCGATACAGTCATCAGAAGATTTAATTTAGTTTGAAATCAATGTACTGCAGCAATGCACCGGCGATCTAAGTAGTTTTTCATCGCCTTTAAAAGCTGACAATAACGAATACACGTGAAAGCACACTTGGCCTGAAGTCAATTCGAGTCACCTAGGTCACCATCCGCCACTGGGCACGAAGAATGGCGAATATGCCTTTCTGGGCAAAGAGATTAGTTCATGGAGTTATTAAGGTTCTGCTTTCTCGCCTGTTCTGAGGAGGGATTTGAGGGCGGGTATATTCACGTACTACTTTCATATGTGATTTAATTCTCGTCTTAGTTAGTGCTGTTAGCTAGGTCATGTTGGTACGATTCATTTGAGTTTCTTTAAGTCGTTTTGAACAAAGGCCAGGTTAATCTGGCTCAGCTTTTGGTCTCAGGTGTTTTCCGGGAGGGGGTACTAACGTTAGCGCCTGGGGAGGCGAGGAGGGGGAAGCAGGGGGGGTTGCGTTGTCTTTTGACGGTCCAAAGAGAGTAAGGGGTCAAAAAGCAGTGCAAAATATGATAATCTTGACGTCAAATGCCCATTTTATTTCACAAACACCGATGCCATCCGTTCACACATCCCCCTGTATGTCTGCGGAACAACATTACGTGGTGTGCCAATGTGAGGACAACCCCTCACCCAGGAAATAAGTCGTCTCTACGCTCCAGGCAAACTTTTGGGTGGTAAACCCGATGGCCCACGTCCACTTAGTAAATATTTCCTTTAAAAAGGTACCTTAACCGGGGTTGTCTGCTTACCCCACCAGTTTGTTTCACACAGTAATGACCATCACTCCCACTTAACTTGGAGAATCTCCCCCTCTGGCAGATGCTGTAAGAATCACGCTCTCCTTGTCCAGAGCTAGGATTCGTACCGCGAGTCGTAAGTGGACCAGATGCGCTTTATGAGGGCAGGGTGCTGGTCCCACAGACATTCGCGGTTGTCAGTCCATGCCTGGGATCTCATCCACTCCACCCCCAGACCACGATCACATCCAGGTCCAGGGTGGGGATTCGGACAGACTATAACGGCCCCTGCCATTACCATCCCTCCATGCAATCTCCCAAAGCGACTTCACTCTTCTGAAGCTACCAAAAAAGTGAAGATTCGGGGGGAGGGGGGTGGGGGGGGGGCGGCTAATCTACACACAAGTTAACCACGAGCTCCCCTACAAACCACCAAACATGTGCATCAAGAAAACTCAACAATATTCCTAGGACGCACTAAATAATCCAATAATCCAATAAACCGAATACAAACCCGGCAAGCCCTGGCCGCCTACAAGTGTGCGCTACTACCTCATCACAACACACACCACGTGCTTGTAAGGCGATTAGGGACAACAGACACACACATCTACCACACACGGCTCAGAGATAGACAGAAGAGAGAAGAGTAGCCGAGAGAGAGAGAGTTTTTTCGTGGTGGTGTCAGTGTGGCCTATATTTGTTCTTTTTTTTTTCTTTTTTTTTCTTTCTTCTTTTAGCGTGAATTTTTTTTTATCTTTTCTTCTTAACTTGAGGAGGGGGGGGCACAGAACTCGTCCAAGCCAGGCTTGTTACAAATGACGTCCATGTCATGACGCCACCCGATTATTGACGAACCAAAGTCTGTCAGCAGATGAATGGGGGAGGGTCTAAAGATAAGTTTCACCGGTTACATTTCAGCACACGTCTTGTTATCGGATCAAACGTCGGATCCGGATTTATTTAGCAAGATTATTATCAGACACCGACACTTTAAGAGAACTCTCTCTCTCTTCTCTCTCTCTCTCTCTCTCTCTCAAACCGATTTTAAGAAAAAACGTGGCGGCAAGGCAGATAAGGAAAGGTAATGTTGCTTATAGCCCAGCATAGCCCAGCCGACCTCAAAGGGCCATATCAGGGCTGTCCCCACGCATTCAAGTCAATTCAATTTTCAGAAATTCAAAAATCACATCAGGTGGGACATCTCTGAACAAGGTTTTCATGGAGTCTGCTGTAAAGTGTTTAGGTCTCACGTCACGCAAGTCCCAACACTAAACAGAACATGTTTCACCGCGAGTGGTACATGACATGGAATGCATCACAAGGCAGAATGCAGACCAAGGAAAACCAGATCAAAGTGTGGTGCGGATCCATGCAACGATCCGGATCGAACTGGGCAGGAACCAGGATCTGCTGCACATGGTTGATGAGATCATCTCAAGCTTTGCTTACTCGACCATCCATGCCACGCGACGAAGTTATTGGTTAGGAACTGATCTACGTGATGATGGCTAGTTCTTCGCTTGCTAAGATTAGTGGGAAGTTCCTGCCAGGGATGGGTGGCACGCCCTTTGGTGACTGATTACTCCAGTTCATGATCTACGGATGTGTGGCATTGTGGGCGTGTAGATCTGACCTGCGTTGTTGGGCAGCGGACCTGGGTCTTCCCTTCTCCTGGATGTTCTGTCGTCTGGTTTCCCTGAAGGTGTTGGGTTCCCTTGAGCGTTGAAGCTCTCCAGCTACCTCTGTCTGATGCTGACTTCTCCCAAGTCTTGGGGCTGATGATCTACGTGTGAAGTGACTAAGAACAGGTATTCCGTTAGCAGTGGGGTAGGACACCCGTCTTGAGACGCCCACCCCTCCAAAAGTGAAATTCCGGCAGCGCTAGAAAAAAAAAAAGGTTGACAGTAGAAGGGCATCTGGGAGTCATGACCTGGATGCGGCTCGGCCCCCTTAGAGTGTGAGGACTTCATGACCAAAACACTTGTCGGTGGGGGGACGGGGGGGGGGGGGGGGGGGGGGGGGGGGGGGGTGGGGGGGGGGGGCTGGGGGTGGAGGGGGGTCGACCTTCTGCTGTCAAGCTCTCCCTAAGCGTTTCTACCTAATGACACGTTTTCATGAAGTGTTGAAAATATCGAATGATTTTATTCCGTGCCTGCGCCCCCCCCCGTTCCTGCGCCCCCCTCCCACCCCCCCCCCCACCACCCCCCACCTTCATTCAACCACCTCCATCCCCGTGTTTTTCTGAAGAAGAAGAAGAAGAAGAAGAAGAAGAAAAAGAAAAAGAAGGTGAAAAGAAAGAAAGAAAGAAAGGGACGCCTGGACGCATCGTATCAGATCATCGGTTGAACGTTCCAGACGAACAGTCCAGAGGGCAGTTCTACCCCAAAAATAACGATCGTCGCTACACAGTGCCAAGGAGGGTCGTCTCGATCCCCCCCCCCCCCCCCCCCCCCCCCCCACCACTACCCGACCACCACGAACATCAATAGATCCCCTGCTGGAAACACCCTCTGTCTGATATTAACCCCACCCCCACCCCCCGCCCGTGTGTGTGTATGTGTGTGTGTGTGTGTGTGTGTGTGTGTGTGTGTGTGTGTGTGTGTGTGGGTCACCCAGACAGCAGTTATGCCAAACATACGGATACAAGCAACGTACACACGATTAGGTGTAGAATCAGAATCAGATGGTTGAAAAAAATTTTTTCTTTTTAAATCGCACGGTGAATGGTCTCAAAAAACCTGATCCACGATTCGTTTTGACCATGGCGGCAGTTCGTACTCTCTCCCGTGTGCACTTTTTTTTTTTTTTAAGCGTCCTCCATCCCGTCCCCTCCCCCCCCCCCCCCCCCCCCCCCCCCCCCCCCCCCCCCCCCCCCCCCCCCCCCCCCCCTCCCTGTCTTCCCCGAAAGGCAGGGTACGAAACAAACACTATTCCTGCGTCGGTGTACAAGACATAATTAAACGTCAACTCCTACAAAGACGAAGATCAACAACGGGACTATTTCCAGTCGCGGATTAACCGCTGTCGGTCGGACGGTGAAGTTTATGGCCTGGCAGACCGTTTTGCCAGGATCTTGTTCATTTTCGTGCGCGTCATATATATCATATATCTGAGGAAGGGGTGAGGATGGGGGATGGGGGAGGGTAGGGAGGGCTAAAGGAAGCAGGAGAGTGGAAAAAAAAAACAGGGGGGGGGGGGGGGGGGGGGGAGTGGATGGAAATGGTTAGAGAACAATAAATGCCCAACCTCTTTTGTAAACAGTTTGTTGAGAAAACGCATGCGTTCATGGTGTTCCTTTCAATGGAAAAAAAAAAAAAAAAAAAAAGGAGGGGCAGCAGGGAGAGCTCAGAACTCTGTCACCGTGGCCAGGGTCGAACCAATTCTGGATCCCCGCCCCTTTGACCCGGTGTCTCAGAACAAGATGTCCCCTTGCCAAGACTGTGCCCCCGGGACAGTCTGGGTTTAGCCCATCGTCAGGCAACTGACGCATGCACACGGCAAGAAACGAAGAAACGTATTGACATTTATTCAGGATCGGCGTAGCCTTTGTGATCATGCTGTGTATATGCATCAGGTACAGGGTCTATGGGCAAGCTTTCAGCATCCTTTTTGAGGGTGTTGGGGGATGGGGGGTGGGGGGGTGGGATGTGTCCTTGTTTGTTTTGGGTGCTCTGTGTTGGCGTTTGTGCGAGGGGCGATATGGTGTCGTAAACAGCGTTCGTTTGGAGTTATGGACGTATGATTAACTTATCATGTGAGCAGGAGTTGCTCGACTTTGTTCGTTACATCCTAGCTAGAAGCAGAGACGCACACACAAATCGCACAAAGTCTTCAGAGAAGCGCGCGCGCGTACATGTGACTCAGGCTTTCACAGACGTAGACTGTTATTGCCCGAAGAATATCTGGGACTTCTGCTGAAACAACTCAGAGTTTCTGTCTGAACCATAATTTGCTTAGGGGTCCCGTATGCATTCAGGCTATTACTGTCTTCTTATTGTCATGCCATCATCTTCGACGTAATTTGCAATAATAATGGGCTCGTGGATCGTCATTGCGTGGTGTTTCTCAAGGGGCGGTGTTTGAGTGTGTTTGGGGTCTGGGTGTGTCCTGAGGGTTTTGTGTTCTGTCTGATTTTCGGTGTGGCAGTTTGTATGTGGCGGGGCTGGGGGCTGTGTGTCTGTGTCCTCCTGTTTTCTGGCGTTGTCTGGACCTTTCAGTGGCGGGACCTGAGCTATGACGCAAGGTTTTGCTGAGTTCGCTGTCTTCGTCAAAGTGTTGTGTGTGTTTTGCCGAGTTCGCTGTCTTCGTCCAAAGTGTTGTGTGTTTTTGCTGAGTTCGCTGTCTTCGTCCAAAGTGTTGTGTGTTTTGCAGAGTTCGCTGTCTTCGTCCAAAGTGTTGTGTGTTTTGCAGAGTTCGCTGTCTTCGTCCAAAGTGTTGTGTGTTTTGCAGAGTTCGCTGTCTTCGTTCAAAGTGTTGTGTGTTTTTGCAGAGTTCGCTGTCTTCGTCCAAAGTGTTGTGTGTTTTTGCAGAGTTCGCTGTCTTCGTTCAAAGTGTTGTGTGTTTTGCAGAGTTCGCTGTCTTCGTCCAAAGTGTTGTGTGTTTGCTGAGTTCGCTGTCTTCGTCCAAAATGTGTTGTGTCTTTTGCAGAGTTCGCTGTCTTCGTTCAAAGTGTTGTGTGTTTTGCAGAGTTCGCTGTCTTCGTTCAAAGTGTTGTGTGTTTTGCAGAGTTCGCTGTCTTCGTCCAAAGTGTTGTGTGTTTTTGCCGAGTTCGCTGTCTTCGTTCAAAGTGTTGTGTGTTTTGCTGAGTTCGCTGTCTTCGTCCAAAGTGTTGTGTGTTTTTGCTGAGTTCGCTGTCTTCGTTCAAAGTGTTGTGTGTTTTGCAGAGTTCGCTGTCTTCGTCCAAAGTGTTGTGTGTTTTGCTGAGTTCGCTGTCTTCGTCCAAAGTGTTGTGTGTTTTGCCGAGTTCGCTGTCTTCGTTCAAAGTGTTTGTGTGTTTTGCAGAGTTCGCTGTCTTCGTCCAAAGTGTTGTGTTTTTTGCAGAGTTCGCTGTCTTCGTTCAAAGTGTTGTGTGTTTTGCAGAGTTCGCTGTCTTCGTCCAAAGTGTTGTGTGTTTTGCAGAGTTCGCTGTCTTCGTTCAAATTGTTGTGTGCTTGGTGATGCATGGCTTCTGGATATGGTCGTCGTGCTGATGTCGGTGGGGGCATGAGATGGGGGTGGGGTGAGATGGGGATAGATGGATGTGGCGCGGGTGTGCGTGCGTGTGCGTGCGTGCGTGCGTGCGTGCGTGTGTGTGTGTGCATGCATACGTAAGTGCATAAGAATATATATATGTGTGTGTGTGTGCGCGCGCGCGCGCGCGCGCGTAAGCGTGTGCGCACGAGCACACGTCAGTTTATGCATATTTGTTATTGGTCTTTGTCTGAAGTGATCATGCTTTGTGTGGAACTGCTTCCTAAGATGTTGAAGCATGTATACAGAGAATGTTTACAGGACTGGGATTGGCTGTCTTTGTTCTTTCCTGTCTTCAGTTCCTCTTCTTTCTTTTTCATTTGTTTTTGTTTATCGTCTTCTGTGTCCATATTTCTTAGCCCCCCCCCCCCCCCCCCCCCTGTAACATGACCTGTGCACAAATTTGTACGCGTCTGCGAATTGTGTGTGTATGTGTGTGTGTGTGTGTGCGCGCGCGCGCGCGCGCACAGGCGCGTATGTGCGTGCGTGTGTGTGTGCGTGCGCGCGCGCGCGCGTGTGTGCCTGTGTGTGTGTGTGTGTGTGTGTGTGTGTGTGTGTGTGTGTGTGTGTGTGTGTTCGTGCACGCGCAAATGTGTGTGCGCGTATGTTATGCGTGCGAAAGCACGTTTGCATTGCATGTTTTTTTTTTTTTTTTTTTTTTTTGTTTTTGCATATTTGTACTAGTGTGTATTGATTTGTATGCTAATTTTCAGCAGAGAGAGAGAGAGAGAGAGAGAGAGAGAGAGAGACAGACAGACAGACAGACAGACAGACAGACAGACAGACAGAAACACCGACACACAGACGGACAGTCAGACAGGACAGTTGGGCAGGCAGACAGACAGAGACAGAGCCAAAACAGAGAGAATTAGTCGAAGTCGGTTAAGTCGAGTCATGATTGTTTACTGGTAATTTATCATTAACACCAGGAGTGGACAAAATTCACGATCATATAACAAGAAGACGGAACATGACATGAATGGTAGGCATAATAATGATGATGATCATGATAATGACAATAAAAATATAATGATAATAACGACAGTACTACTACTACTAGTAATGATAATAATGATAACGATGATGATGATGATAATAATAATATTAATGCTGCTGCTGCTGCTGCTGCTGCTGCTGCTGCTACTACTACTACTACTACTACTACTACTACTACTACTACTACTGCTACTATACTACTGATACTATTAATGATAGTAATAATAGGATAATAATAATGATAATCCAAGAATGTCATTGTCTAAAAACTAAGAGTTCATAGTTAACTTGAAATCCAAGTGTTATTAATAACTTATATGGAGAGTCCTTTATATATGCTTTTGAAAATAAATATTATGTGATTGTTCAAAAATTCGATTGTCCAAAAATTAGGAGTCAACAGTTGATCTGCTTTCATGGTGGACTTCACACGTGTGATCGATAACGACCAGGTTCACCGCAGACAGCTCCCGTTGACCGTTTCAGTTGGGACGTGCGGGCGAAAAGATGAACTGATTCCCCGCGCGCTCACATTGTTTCAGTGCCCACGCTTCTGCTGCTTATAAGCTAAAGCCAGCAAGTACACCGGCAGCTTCAAAACACAAGAGGTGGGTTTAGTGCAGGTTCCTCTGAATGTTTCTAAGTGTTTGTGTTGTCGTCCTCTTTGCTCCGGGTTATGGAGGATTCCTCCACAGCTGCTTACAAAACTGTTTCGCACGGAGAATGTCCCGTCCTACCTACTTTGTCAGAAGGGTCAACTGGTTATGCTTGAAAAGCCCACCTTTTTCTTTTTTTCTTTTTTTTTTTTTTCTCTCTTAAAGTTAGTTTCAAAAGTGAGGTGATGCAGGCGGAAATTGAAACCAACTTAACAGAAGAATTACTGTTCCGCCGAACGAAAGAGACCAACAAAATTACTGTTCCGCCGAACGAAAGAGACCAACTAAACGACGAGACAAAACACAAATCTGTTTGTCTCTTTCGTTCGGAGCTGTAAATTTTCTTTTAAGCTTAAAAAAAAATTAAAGACAAAAGGCCCCCCTTTCTTGGATTCTAAGACTTTATTTGTCTAAACTGACTGTCCAACCTAAACGAAAAGAGGATGGAGATGCAAACACTGGAAGACGGAGTAATCTTAAAGTCCAACAACCTTTCCATACGAGAGAGAGAGAGAGAGAGAGAGAGAGAGAGAGAGAGAGAGAGAGAGAGAGAGAGAGAGATTGGTTTATTCATTAATTGGCCTTGGCCTTCAGTTAAGGGATGTTTGAAAATTACACCAAAGTAACAAAAAAAAACAAACAAACAAACAAAAAAAAGCAAAACAAAACAAATAAAGTCGTTTAACATTCATGAAATAGATGAAGAAGATTAATGTTCTCATGAAGGACCGATTTTTCTAAGTTTAAATGCCGTATAAAACAAACAAACAAAACAACGAGGAATTTCTAACGTCTTCAGCAGAGGCTGAAGACAGCAAGAGGACCAGTTAGAATGAGGAAGGTTGCCAATAATACTTACTCTTGATTAATTTATCCCAGAGCATCCTAACAGCGGGGCAACAGAGAACAAAGTGTTAGTTATTTTCCTGAGATTATTTGTGCAAGTGATAAACTATGTCATTATTATTATCAGTACTAGTAGTAGTAGTAGTAGTAGTAGTAGTAGTAGTGTTATTTTGTCGTTAACAGTTTTGTATCTATAATGGTGGACAGCTCTTTCTGACATACGAAGTCTGAATTTCGTTGTAATAAACATTAAATGTGTGTACATATCAGTGGTTACATAGGGTTTCAGATCATGCCGAATACAGCCATTCCCATCCTAATAAAATTAAAAGCCTTTCTTACAGTGCTGTGGGTATGGTCAGACTACTTTTGACATCGGCAATTAATCGAACGTCGGCAAGGAAAGAGACATGGATTCATGCGCGTTTCCAACATACTGATTCAGCCAAGCAAACCCAAAGCCATCTTAAAAAAAAAAAAAAAAGACGAACTTCAGTTACTCAGCTGTACTGGTTGTTGTGGTTGCTACGGGTATTATTACTATAACAACTGTAACTGTTCACGTCATTACTGCCATAACGACCTTCATACAGCTGTGTGGGATCGGCTGGCCCACAGGCAACATGTCTTGGTGTCTCTGTGCCGAAACAGCCAGTCAGCACTCCCTTTCTCAAGAACAAGTTGCATTTTACATTACTAAACCCGTGTGTGTGTGTGTGTGTGTGTGTGTGTGTGTGTGTGTGTGTGTGTGTGTGTGTGTGTGCAAATTTATGTAAATCTGAGTGCTTAAAGGAATTATGACATTTGTATACATTGTGTTTGTGTACAAATTCATGTAAATCGGAGTACATAAAAAAAAGGATGATACTTGTATAGATTGACTGACTGCTTGCTGTGAGATTCTTCTGTTCCGTTCTATCTTCTTTCCTTTTTTTTTCTTTCTTTCTTTTTTTTTTTTAGATTTTAGTTAAGGTAAGGTTTTCCACACTTTTCCCCCTTACAACACTTCGTATTAATGTTGACAAATGCGATTCCGCCGCTACGTGTTTACTGTTGTACATTTTTGTTTTGTCACTGAGCATACCGTAAGCTATGGCTTGTTGCTACTTTAGTTTAATAATTTGTGTATGTACGTTTCATTGATCAATTACAACAACAACAACAAAAAAAGTTGAGAGAGAGAGAGAGAGAGAAAAGGGGGGGAGAGAGAGAGAGAGAGAGAGAGAGAGAGAGAGAGAGAGAGAGAGAGAGAGAGAGAGTTTTACGTGAGTGAGAGAGAGAGAGAGAGAGAGAGTTTCCATGAGAGAGAGACAGAGAGAAAGAAAGAGAGTTTCCGAGAGAGAGAGAGAGAGAGAGAGAGAGAGAGAGAGAGAGAGAGAGAGAGAGAGAGAGAGAGAGGGCACAGAGAGAGAGGAGAGAGTCCGTAAGAGAGAGACAGAGAGAAAGAAAGAGAGTTTCCGTGAGAGAGAGAGATAGAGAGAGAGAGAGAGAGAGAGAGAGACGGAGAGAGAGAGAGAGAGAGAGAGAGAGAGAGAGAGAGAGAGACAGGGGTGAGGGAGGTGGCTGCGTCCTTTGTCAGCTATCAAACCATAGACATCCATCCCAACCACACGACAGCTCTTTTACCTTTCCGCTGACGTCGGTGAGGCGCAGCGACACCTGACGGTCGTCGTCCAGAGTTACCGTTCGTTCGTAGCTCATTTCTTCCGTTTCGGCAAATTCCGACAGAAAGCGCCGTGTCAGGAAGCGCACCGCCAGAGCTGTCAGAACAGATGGAAGGAGGGGGGTGGGGGTGGTAAGACTTGACTCAGAGCTCAACGGCAAGAGTCTGGAACCGTAGGAGACAGACAGACAGGCGCGAACACAGACACAGACATAGACAGACAGACACACACATACACGCACACGCACGCACACGCGCACGCGTGGGGCTTGCATACACACAAACGCACGCGCACGCACACACAACGCACACACACCCGCGCGCGTACACATACACACACACACACACACACACACACACACACACGCACACACGCGCACACACTCGCGCTCACACACACACAGGCACATACACCACACACGCTCATCTGATTGCATTTTAAGTGTAAGACATAAAACTAACAACAGTACAGGACAAGCACGGGCGAGCGCACACAACACAAAAATGCACACACACACACACACACACACACACACACACACACACACACACACACACACACACACACACATTCTCTCTCTGAGAGAGAGAGAGAGAGAGAGAGAGAGAGAGAGAGAGAGAGAGAGAGAGAGAGAGAGAGAATTCGTATGGACCACATATCAGCGCAGGACGTGTTTCTGTAACGATTTTGTTTTCGGGTTGTTGTTTTTTTTTTTTTTTTTTTTGTGAGTGTTTTGTTTTGTTTGCTTTTTTTGGCTTTGTTTTTGCGATGCCTTTTTTTCTTTTTTTTTTTTAATGCCTCTAAGGTTTTACTTTTACCTTTCGGAAACGGGCTGAGATGGTTGGGGAGTGTGTGTGTGTGGGTGTGTGTGTGTGTGTGTGTGTGTGTGGGAGGGGGGGGGGGGGGGGGGGGGGGGGGGGGAAGGTGGTGGTGGTGGGGGATCGTCCATATTTCTTGACGATCCAGCAAGGACTTTACGGATCCAGGAAATCCGCTTTGATCTGGCCTCATGTTGCGAAAACTCCACCGCTGTCTGGCGTACAAATGATTTTTTTTTTTTTTTCTTTTTTTTTTTTTTTTCTTTTTTTTTTTTTAATTCCGAACTTTTGTTGTTAGATTTCCATCTTTTCAAAAGAGTACTGACTGGCGGTGCCAGATCTCTGACAAGGGCGCTGTTGCTGCTTCTGCTGTGTACTGCTCTGCAGCTCCCTCTAGGAATTGTGCTGAACATATCCCACAGACAGCGCCATCTACACCGCTGACGTCACGGCGTTGGTCCTGGCAGTCCAAATGGCTTTGAACTCCAAACCTGACGACTTCCTCATTGTGTCTGAGTCCTCTTTCGCTTTTGAGACCATTTGCTGGCCGTGATCATGACACCCCCAAGCTCTCTGTTGGAACTGTACACTTCTTTGAAAATCTGATGGATACCAACATCGTTTTTTGTTGTTTTTTTTTGCTCGGGGTTCCCGATCACGTCGGCTTTCGAGACGATGAGGGCGTTGATCAACTTGCCAAGAATGCCACAAATAAAAGAGTTGAGCAGCTTCTCTTTCCTTCACGCCGATCTGAAATTTCAAACCTCACGCTTGTGCCAAAGACCTCAGGCAAGAGGAATGGAACGCATAGACGGGATAACATTAGGAAAAAAAAAAAAACAAAGAAAAAATTCAAATCCGTCCAAACTTTTAAGTTTTTTATTGTATGGTACTGGCGGCTATAAAGAAGAAACAGTGTTGTGTCGATTGCATACAGGCCACTCCTTTTACACCTGCTGGTATCTTTTATTAAGAGGTGGAGAAGCTCCGCGGCGCATTCCGTGTGAGGTACCGCTCACTGTGAAACGTTCTCATCGAGTGTTGGGACTTGCGTGATGTCTGCCAGAAACACTTTACAACACACTCCATGGAAATCTGGTTCAGAGATGTCTGAACCGATGTGTGTGTTGTTTTGTGTTTTGTTCCTAAGAAAGAATAGCAGTTTTCATTCAATCTGAGATTAAAGAAAAAAAAATCCTTTAAGCAATTCTTACGCGTGTTCGAAAACTTGTGTAAGTAAGTTGTGAACTAAAACAGTATCTGTGAAGGGAATTGACTGAATGTGAACATGACCACTGAGACCCAAAATTTACCTGGTAAGGAGTGCACATGTCGCTGTGACCCCCTTTCCAAATCCCACCCCACGGCGTAAATTACAGCGAAGGGAAGACGTCGACAGAGGGCACACCCAAAAACGTCTCACAGGTGGACAACGTGAAAGAGTTTGGATCGGTGACAACACCTCTGTCATGTCGCCCATGTCTACAGAGAGAGACAGAGAGAGAGGAGAGAGAGAGAGAGAGAGAGAGAGAGAGAGAGAGAGAGAGGAGACAGAGAAAAAAAAAGAAAGAAGAGACTAAAAGGAGAGAGAGAAGACAGAGTAAAAAAAAAAAAGAGAGAGAGAGAGAGAGAGAGAGAGAGACAGAGAGAGA